>ML432791.1:0-254798 GCA_005239525.1 Nicotiana knightiana
CTAGGGTTTGGGGAGGTTAGGCTCTTGATGGAATGAGGGTGGGAGGGGGGGTCATTTGGATAGCTATATATTAGAGGGGGGTGAGTTCCTGTCTGCTATTTCAATCAATGGCCGGGATTTGATTGACTAAACTAAACGGGGTCGTTTGGGACAGGTGTTGGGCAGGCTGGGTACGGGGCTATTGGGCTGGGTACGTTTCGGTGGTGTAAAGAAAGAAATGGGCCTGAGTCCTTCTTGGCCTGAGTCCTTCTTGGCCTGAGTCCTTTTTAACATTCTAAGCTCAATTCCAAACTAAATAATCTAATTAAAATCAAACCTAATTAAATTTAAAAGATGCAATAATCAATTTCGTCTTTATTTTGTCTAATTATAGATTAACAATTAATTCAATACTCCTAATTAAATCTATAGTTTTTCTAGATAAAAAATGATTAATTTGAGCAATCAGTTATCAAAACTACATTAACTCAAATAATCATCATTTGTTTGCTACTTAATTCAATTATTTATAAATAAATTCATAATTCTTTGATAATAACGATGCACCTAATTATGCAATAATTTTAAAAGACGAATTATAAATATGTGATGCAAAATAAATCACAATTAACACTAAAAAATTCAACTAAGTCCATAAGATTAATTTACTTATCTAATTTTGTAGGAGTATTTAGTAGGTGAAAAATTACATTCACAACTGCCCCTCTTTGCTCGGAAACACGAAGAGTTTTCAGGCAAAGATAAAGTGAGCAGTTATGAACAACCTTTACCTATTCAAATACTCCAAGTGAAGCGTTTTTGAAAAGTTTGACCGAACCCTGGTTAAAAGGTTGTCTACATATCCTTGGCTACAAAGGAATCAAGTCAGTGTAGTTCTAGATGTTTTGGTAGCTGGGACTACCGAAAAGCTGTGATTTCACTGTTGTTGCTGCTGCTTACTGCTTGCTGAGCTCCTTATTACATCAAAATCAAAATGAAAAAGACTAAACTAAACCTATTAACTACGAGTTACAATATTCCTATCTATGAGTCTTCTGAAGCTTGATCTTGAGTCTTGGTTGCTTCTTTATACAGACTCCGATCTAAATCTTGATGCTTGTTAGTTATAGGTGTTGGTTCAATCTTCTTCAGCTTTTTCGATCAAGAACGGACATGCATAGCTTGTGACTTCAATATGTCTTGAGCAGTCAACCTCTTTTCCGCTTCTGTGCATTGGGGTTCAACTCTTTTTTTTTCTTTTAATCTGAATTGAGATATCTTCTTTTGGTCGTCTCAAATCCGTTGTAATCTGCGAAAAATCAAAAACAAACGAACAAAATTTTCTGCCCCAGTTTTCACCAAGAAATTTTGCGAGTTATTGTAATAAAATATATGCTACTTTATTATTGAAAGCGATTAAAAGCCGGGAGCAGTGCACCCGGAGTTATTGTAGACTAGGGAGTGGATACCCTATATCTCAAAGAAAGATTAACTAGGGGTTGGAGACCCTATGGTGAAAAATAAAATTAACTAGGGATTGTATACCTTATGTTTGAAGAAAAATCAATTAGGGACTGTATACCCTTAATTGAAAACGAAAGCACCAACTAGGGAATGGATACCCTTAATTGGCATTGACTAGGGAGCGTGTAAACCCATGTCGGGAGAAGAAAATCAATTAGGGAATGTATAC
Source organism: Nicotiana knightiana (assembly GCA_005239525.1). Taxonomy (NCBI): domain Eukaryota; kingdom Viridiplantae; phylum Streptophyta; class Magnoliopsida; order Solanales; family Solanaceae; genus Nicotiana; species Nicotiana knightiana. The sequence goes on from ML432791.1 coordinate 1,673, forward strand.
CCTTAATTGGAAAAGAAAAGATCAATTAGGGAATGTATAACCTTAATTGGAAAAGAAAACATCAATTAGGGAATGTATACCCTTAACTGGAATAGAAAAACATCAATTAGGGAATGTATACCCTTAATTGGCATCGACTAGGGACCGTGTACACCCATGTCGGGAAAATAAAATCAATTAGGGAATGTATATCCTTAATTGGAAAAGAAATAACATCAATTAGGGAATGTATACCCTTAATTGGAACAGAAAAGCATCAGTTAGTGTATGTATACCCTTAACTGGAAAAAGCAAAATATCAATTAGGAAATATGTACCCTTAATTGGAAAAGCAAAACATCAGTTAGGGAATGTATACCCTTAATTGGAAAAGAAAACATCAATTATGGAATGTATACCCTTAATTGGAAAAGAAAACATCAATTATGGAATGTATACCCTTAATTGGCATCGACTAGGGACCGTGTACACCCATGTCGGGAAAGGAAAATCAATTAGGGAATGTATACTCTTAACTGGAAAAGAAAAACATCAATTAGGGAATGTATACCCTTAATTGGAACAGAAAAATATCAGTTAGGGAATGTATACCCTTAACTGGAAAAGAAAAACATCAATTAGGGAATGTATACCCTTAATTGGAAAAGAAAAATGTCAAATAGGGAATGTATACCCTTAATTGAAAAAGCAAAGCATCATTTAGGGAATTTATACCCTTAACCGGAAAAACAAAGTATCAGTTAGGGAATGTAGACCCTTAACTGGAAAAGAAAAACATCAATTAGGGAATGTATACCCTTAATTGGAAAAGCAAAGCATCAGTTAGGGAATGTATACCCTTAACTGGAAAAGAAAAATATCAATTAGGGAATGTATACTCTTAATTGGAAAATCAAAGCATCAGTTAGGGAATGTATACCCTTAACTGGAAAAGCAAAACATCAATTAGGGAATGTATACCCTTAATTGGAAAAGAAAAGCCTCAGTTAGGGAATATATACACTTAACTGGAAAAGAAAAATATCAATTAGGGAATGTATAACCTTAATTGGAAAAGCAAAGCATCAGTTAGGGAATGTATACCCTTAACTGGAAAAGAAAAACATTAATTAGGGAATGTATACCCTTAATTTGAAAAACAAAATATCAATTAGGGAATGTATACCTTTAATTAGAAAAGAAAGCATCAATTAGGGAATGTCTACCGTTAATTGGCATCGACTAGGAAGCGTGTAAATTCATGCCGGGAAAGGAAAATCAATTAGGGAATGTATACCATTAATTGGAAAAGCAAAACATCAATTAGGGAATGTATACCCTTATTGGGAAAGAAAAACAGTAGTTAGGAAATGTATACCCTTAACTGGAAAAGCAAATCATCAACTAGGGAATGTATACCCTTGATTGGCATCGACTAGGGAGCGTGTACACGACAGGAAAAGGTGTAGTTGGGGATTGGAGGCTTCATATTACTTTGAGTCATTTTCAACTTCAATTCTTCTCTCTTCTTTTTTTTTTCTTTTTTTTCTTTTATCTTTCTTTCCTTCTTTATTTTAGGCATGCGTGAAATGATTTTTTGAGGAAACTTCCCTTTCTTTGGAGTCAATGTTGCAGAGCTGCTTCTAGCTCTTGCGCAATTCCTTTTGGTTGCACCTTCTTTTTGCATGGTTACTTTTGCACATGTTGCATATTTTCAAACAAAGAACCATTTGTTAGTTTGGAACGTTGGTTGGTTTTGCGGCCCTTGATTATTTCAAGCTGCTTCATCTCAGCCTCTTTGACGAAAATCTCAACTGTTTGCTTGTTTGCTGTGGATCGGATTTCATTTCTAACCCCGGGGACCCTAGCTTTCCAGATCTCGTCGTGGTGGCCGGTCACGTAGGACCCAACATTTCAAATTTATTCTGCCTTTGTAGGCCTTTGATTTGCTTCTCTTTTGGATTTTCGGAGTATCGGGGGGGATTTTTGGCCCCTCAAATTCTGCCGTACTGATTAGTCTCGTGAGACTTAACCTTTCCAATTTTAGTTCCCCTTCATCAGCCCTTCATTTAGAATTTTTCCCTCAACTTTAGCCTTAGGGAATTTTGGATTATTTTGGCTTTTCAGACCTTGCCGATACGGTTAGCCACGTGGGACTTAACCTTTCACTTCACTTGCCTTCATAGTTATTTTCATTTGATCTTCTCCTTTCAAGAGTTGTGTTTGAAGCATCGGCCGCTACGGCCAGTCGAGATCGACTCGATGCCCCTGACGAGGCTGGGTGCCTTTTGCATATTGACCCGTGTCAAATGAGAGCCCTGTAAATCAGTCTTGCCCTCCTTTCTTTGCCTTAGTTTCGGGACAGAGTTAGACCGAAAGGGATTCAAAAGAAAAATAAACGACAGAATGGACAATGTATTTCAACACAGGTGTCCCTTTCGGGGAAAGGAAAGAAGGACTTGTCTGGAGTGCATGCAGACTACAATGAACATGACATGCCCTTTGGTCTGGATGCCTGATTCGTGTAAACCGTCCGACTCTCAGAAATTCATCACAACTATTACCTCGAGATTGAGAAACCTTTCCCCTGACTGCATCCATGTTAGTGACCCATTATCCTTTTCGATCAGTGGCGCCCTTTAAGGGTTTTCACCAACTAACCTCTCTCATTTCTCTTCTCACCATCACCTTGTAGTGCTCTTTGCAAGTTTTCACTAACAAGACTCTCTCATTTTTAATTTCTCTGCTTGTCGTCGCCTCATGGTGCCCGTGTGGGTTTTCACCAATGAGAATCTCTCATTTTAATTTCTCTCATTTGCTTGTACTTGGATCCAAACAACTGTATTCTCCAATTTTGGACATCTTTGCCGATTGATCGGAAGGACTTGAAAATGGTTTTTGGTGAAAAGAATTTGTGTTGAATTACAACTTTGGAACCTTTCAGGCGACACATCGCCGAATCTTAACACTTGCCCCAGCTTAAACTCTTGGGGAAATGGGACCCCAGAGATAGGCTGCCTACGTATCCTTTCGGAATCAAGTTGAACGTATTTCAGGGAAATATTTTTTGTTTTTGTTTTGATTTTTTGATTGATTTTTTTTTTGAATAACACTTTCGAGTTCCAAAGAGGGTAATCAAAGAAGAGTAACCGGCTCAAAGGGTTTGCAAATGGGTTAATGGTGTTTGGGTAGCGAGAATAAAAGCCTTCGTCACCTCAGTCGGAGAACATTTAATATTACACGGAGGATCAAACGTAGTACCTTTTGATGGCATCTGCATTAACAGCCGCTTCAGGGTCATTTCCTTCGATGTCCCCTAGGTATAACGCTCCTTTTGGTAGCAATTTCCTTATGGTATATGGACCTCTCCAGTTCGAGGCGAATATTCCTTTCGCCTCTTCGTGGTGCGGGAGGATACATCTTAAAACAAGTTGCCCCAATTCGAAGTTCCTAGGTCGCACTTTCTTGTTGTAAGCGCGGGCCATTATTTGCTGGTATAATTTCCCGTGGCACACTGCGGCCATCCTTTTCTCATCAATCAAAGTTAATTGCTCCAGTCGGGTCTTGACCCACTCATTGTCCTCAATTTCTGCTTCGACAATAATCCGACAGGAAGGAATTTCGACTTCTGCGGGTATTACGGCTTCAATGCCATAAACCAATAGGTAAGGGGTAGCTCCAACCGATGTGCGCACGGTCGTGCGATATCCCAACAATGCAAAAGGCAGCTTTTCGTGCCATTTCCTGGATGTTTGAATCATTTTCCTGAGAATTTTCTTGATGTTTTTGTTTGGCGCTTCAACGGCGCCATTGGCTTTGGGCCAGTAAGGGGTCGAGTTGCGGTGTGTGATCTGGAACTGTTCATATACCTCCCTCATCAAGTTACTGTTAAGATTCGCGGCATTGTCGGTAATGATAATTTTTGGGATACCACAACGACATATGATATTACCATGCACGAAATCCACCACCGATTTCTTAGTGACAGCTTTGAACGTGACTGCCTCGACCCATTTTGTGAAATAGTCGATAGCAACCAAAATAAATCTGTGCCCGTTTGAGGCCCTTGGCTCGATTGGCCCAATGAAATTCGTTCCCCAGGTAACAAACTGCCAGGGTGCTGACATAGGATGCAGTTCTGATGGTGGTGCATGGATTAAGTCGCCATGTATTTGACACTTATGGCAATTCCGGAAGAAACTGGAACAATCTTTCTCTATGGTCATCAATTAATATCCAGCCCGCAAGATTTTCTTTGTGAGGACGTACCCATTCATGTGGGGACCGCATACTCATGAATGCACCTCGCTCATAATCATTTCGGCTTCTTTGGCGTCTACACATCTTAATAGATTTAAAGCGGGAGTCCTTTTATACAGTACTTCCCTAGTTAGGAAGAAACTGCTGACGAGCCTTCGGATGGATCTCTTTTGGTCTCCGTTGGCCTGCTCTGGATATTCTTTTGTCTTCAAGAATCTTTTTATATCATGATACCATGGTTAGACGTCGGGTTCTAATTCGACCGTGTTGCAATAACCATGTTTTTCCTTGATTTGGATCTCCAACGGGTCTATGTGAACATTACCCAGATATGGCAACATTGCAGCTAGGGTGGCTAGAGCATCGGCTAACTCATTGTGGCACCGAGGAATATATCTGAACTCGAAGGCTTTGAATCGCTTACTATTATCCTCCACATGCTGTCTGTAGGGAAGGAGCTTAACATCTCGAGTTTCCTACTCTCCCTAATCATACTTAATGATCAATTCGGAGTCCCCCATGATCAATAACTCTTCTACATCCATGTTAATGGCCATGTTCATGCCCATTATACAAGCTTCATATTCAGTAGTATTGTTTGTGTAGAAGAAACGGAGGCGGACCGTGGCAGGGTACTGTTGTTCTGTGGGCGAAATCAAGGTTGCCCCTATCCAATACCTTTTTCATTGGCTGCTCCGTCGAAGAAAATTTTCCAGGTGCCAGCGCCTTCTGAGATTACTTCGACGGAATTGACTTCATCATTCGGAAAATAAGTGCTCAAGGGTTGGTATTCATCATCAACCAAATTATTCGCTAGATAATCGGCCAATGCTTGAGCTTTCATTGCTGTGTGAGTGATTTTAAATTTCCTCTGCTTTTGTTGGACATGTGGATAACCAGGGTAGGTTGGAAATTTTTGTACCACCAAGTCCACACTTAGTCCGGGCATGTTGTCGTTGGACCAAGAAAACACGTCTTTGAATTCAAATAGGAGTTGAATCAAGGTGTCCCTAGTCCTTTCATCCATGTGGACGCTTATCATGATTTCTCGAATATCCTCTTCATTGCCAAGTTAACGGGTTCTGTTTCGTTTAAGTTTGGCTTAGGCATATTCTCGAATTGTTCCAATTCTCGATTTATTTCGGTAAAAGCCTCTTCTTCATCATATTCCGGTTCTTGATTCATTATTTTGAGGTGAGACGACGTATTAAGATCAGAGCATGAAGTCCGCAAACATGTCATATTTTTTAAGGCCACATTATTAGGACTAAAAAAAATAAGAAAAGTAAACAAAAATCAGAAAGAATAATAGACGATGAAATTTTGATTTCATTTCATTGAATTTTAACATATGAGGGTTTACATCAGAATTCGAAAGGCAAAAATGAAAAACACTTGAGTTACACCCTGAAATAACTCATAGTGCAGAAAAGATGGCAAAAGCTGAACTACCGGGACTCCCGCCTGACGGGGAATGGAGTAGCCTTCCAATTTTGCAACTTGGCATCAGGCCCCATATACTGCACTTTAGCAGTTCTGGAGCCTTCTCCTGGTTTGACCATATGGGCCTCATACAACATCTGTCTCATTGCTCCGCATATTTCTTCGATTTCATCGGCCGTGAAAGCCTCTTCCTCTTCCTCCAAGTATTTTGGCTTGACAAATAATGCGGTGATGTGTGGGATCGGCTGAGGCAATACCCAACTATTTTTCTTACATTGGTCAGCCCATTGGTCATCGTCAGGAGTAGCTTGAAATCCTATGCCAAAGAACTTTTTATTGGTAGGCAAGGTGATAGGTTCTTTAATGCCTTGCAAGGACACCCCGAGCCCTTTTCCAGGTGTGTACCCATGTTTATTCATGTCTTTAGAGGCCATAATTGATGCATTTGATAGGAAGGGTTGAGGGCACGGGGTTCCTTCCTCATGTTGGTCCGTAACCACAATCTCGAAAGCCTGGTACACTATGTGCTCACTGCCTTCTCTTGCTTCCAGGCATAGGACTGTAAATAGATTGCTCGTCCTCTCCATGGACCACAATTTCCTGGTCTTCATATTCGAATTTTAACCGTCTGGTGGAGAGTAGATGGCACTGCCCCTGCTGCATGGATCCAAGGACTTCCCAGGAGATAATTGTAGGAAGTATCCATATCCATGACCTGGAATGTCACTTCAAAATCTACAGGGCCGATTGTCAAGACCAAATCAATCTCTCCGATCGTGTCTCTCTTGATACCATCGAATGCACGGGCGCACACATTGTTAGGCCTAATTCTCTCAGTCCCGATCTCCATTCTTTGTAGGGTCGAGAGAGGGCAAATATCAACCCCAGATCCGCCGTCCATCATAACTCTTTTCACATAGTAACATTCACATTTAATAGTTATGTGGAGAGCTTTGTTGTGGGCAGCCCCTTCTGGGGGCAAGTCATTCTTGCTAAATGAGATCCGGTTGACTTCGAAAAATCGTTCTGCCATTCTTTCCATTTGCTCAACAGTGGTCTTGGCTGGAACATATGCTTCATTAAGTGTTTTGATCAGGATTTTCTAATGCTCGTTTAAATTTATCAGCAAGGATAGAAGTGAGACCTAAGTGGGGGACTTTCTGAGCTGCTCAATTATGGCGTATTCAGCGGTTTCCATATTTTTGAAGAATTCTTCTGCCTCTCCGGCAGTGATCGGCCTTTTAGGCGAAAAACTTTTCTGCTTGCTTTTGTTCAGTTATTCCAGGTTGAAGTATTTATCTGATAAGTTTATATTACTTGTATCCCCAGTAATTTCTTTTCCTTTGTACGTCACCACCATCTTGTTGTAATTCCAGGGGACAGCAGTAGTATTCTTCATGGGAGTCTGCGACGCGCGGCTAATAACCACAGGCTCATTCAGCCTTGGTGAAATTATTTGCCACCGTGCCACATACGTCCCTTTCAGCACGTACATTTTTGGTCTGTTCATCGTTGCTTTGTTGAATTTTAACCTTCTGGGAGGACTCAACACACTTTGTTCCCTTCTGGGTGCCTTCGGGACGTAAAGAACAGTGTCTTTAGAGGATCCCATATTTGTCTTGGCCTCAGCCTTCCCCGTGACCTGAGGGACGAGGTTACTCTTCTTCATTTCCTTGACTGGTTTGGGTGCCGCATTGGGCTTTTTCTCAACATCTGCGATGGTGATGATAGCTTTTAAAGCTGGATCAAAATCCTGGTCTTTGAAAATCATGCCAATGACGAGCCCATTATTGTGAGTGGGTAATGGATTATTCGTCACATTGGGAGCTTCTTCGTCCCTTAACACCATTTTTTTTCTTCTATAAGGTTTTCCATGACTCTTTTGAGGGTCCAACACTCCTCTGTGTCATGCCCTTCTGCTCCGGAATGGTAGCACAATTGGTTCTCGGCTTGTATGATGCTGATGCTGGGTTTTGCCTGGTCGGAGGTACGGGCTGTAGAAGCCCCATCTGGACTAATTTTGGGAAGAGGCTTGAATACGGCTCACCGGTAGGAGTGAAGTTGAGTCTCCTAGGTGGTTCAAGGGGGTAGGTTTTGTACGGATAGTTGTTTTGGGGAGGACATGGATTATATGGAGTTGGGGGAAGATGGTTGTTTCTCGGGGGGTGGAGCTCTATTCTAATTGTATTGTTGTTGCGGCATGGGATGTGGTTGAGCGTTCATTACCGCATAGGGAAAAGGGGGCGTAGCATAAGCTGCATTTTGGCGAGGATAGTAAGGTTGTGAAGCTTTGGGAAATGGGCGCGGGTATTGTCAAGACATCCTGACATCGGAAACCATCATAGCCCCTTCTTCTTTCTTTTTTCTGTTGGCTGCACTCCTCGATCCGCTTTGGATGGCCTGAGAGGTTGCTCTTATGGCAGATTGTCTCAGGATACGACCGGTTTTTAGTCCATTCTCCACCACTTCTCCAATTTTGATTGCTTCCGCAAATGGTTTGCCCATGACGGACATCATATTTTGGAAGTAATCAGCTTCCTGTGCTTGTAGAAAGACACTGACCATTTCAACCTCATCCATCGGAGGTTTGACCCTGGAGGTCTGCTCGCTCCATTTAATGGCATACTCTTTGAAACTTTCTGAGGATTTCTTTTTGAGATTGGATAGAGAGTTCCTATCGGGAGCGATGTCAACATTGTATTTGAATTGCTGAACAAAGTCTCGTGCTAGGTCATCCCATATGTGCCAACGGGATATATCCTGGTCCATGTACCATTCTGATGCAATCCCTATCAAGCTTTCTCCAAAATATGCCATGAGAAGTTCTTCTTTCCCACCTGGCCCCCCGAGCTGGTTGCAGTACCTTTTTAGATGAGCTACGGGGTCCCCGTGTCCATCATATTTTTCAAACTTGGGGGTTTTAAGCCCAAGAGGCAAGTGGACGTGCAGGAACATGCACAAGTCTGCATAGGAGACGCTTTTCTACCCGCTCAGCCCCTGTATATTCTTGAGGCTCTTCTCAATTTCTTCATTTTTCGAGCCATTTCTTCGTGCTCGGGGCTTTTCTTATCTTGTCCCAAAGTGACCTCAGGCCGAGGTTGTTGGGAGTATGCATTGGGAGTAACATGAGTGGTATCCAGATGGACGGACGGTGTTCGGAATGTGAATGATGGCTGCTCGAATTTTTGCCCAAAGATAGTCGGTGGAGCCATGGCAGAGATTAGTGGCGCGGTGAAGAGGTTGGAAGACACACCAGAAAACAGGGCCTGGCGGCGAACCTTGAAAGGCCTTCCGGCAAAGTGAGCTGACATAGTTGGATATCCAAACGGCGTGGCTGGGTAACTTATGGGGATGTTGGATGTCCCACCTGCCCTGGGATTTATCTTTGGGAAACCCGGGATTGTACTGGGTTGTTCCCTACCATTGGACCATGCGTCCCACATTTCCATCATACAGCAACGCAGAGTCCTGTTCTCTTTAGCTGTTGCTGACTGCGATGTTGGGATGGCTAGATTTACGTCTTCCACGGAAGAGTTAAAGATTGGTAAGTAATTTTCAGATGTCATTTCTATGCTCAATTTTGATCTAGTGAAGTAAGGATGGGAAGCCTGGTTACCGCAAAACCAACCACCTAAAAATACCTTTAGGGATCGAACATCATAACATTAGGTTGAAGAATTTATCTCATAAGGAATCACATGTTTGGGGTATGCAATGCAACTAGGAAATTAAACGCTTTCTATATGTTTTGCAACAGTTGTGTATTTCATCCCGATGTTATTTCTCGGTTTTTCCCTTGTCTTTCCTTTGTTATTATTTTCGTTTTTTTATTCCTCACTCGGTTTCCTTTCTTATGGTTATGATCGAATCCTATGTGGATTGCCTACATATCACGACGCCGCGTGAATCATATAATCACGTAGTTCATGAAATAAATACAAAAAAAATAAACATTTTCGAATTTTCATTTAATAGAAAAAACTTCCAGTTTTCATTCATTACAAACGTTTTTTTTGGAAATTTAAAACTTATAAAAGAGTCCGACATATTTTCTTGGAAATTTTAAAACTACAAAAGACTTAAAGTAGACTCAAATAGGAAAATGAAATACAGACTTGAAAAGGACATCAAGAATACATAAGTACTTCTACTGCTCCCGGGGCCCGCGGGACATCATTCGGTCTCGCCACGGGCCTACGTACCAAATCTTGCTGGAGGCGGCATAGGTCATCATCCATTATCTTGTGGACGAAGATCATTACTGCCGAGAAGAAGGTGGTCTGAGTCATATCTTCACACTCTTGGCATTTTGTGACAATATAATCCGCAATTTCTCTGACCCTCTGCCTGATAACGCCCTTTTCTTGGAGTAAGCGCCTGATCTGTTGAGACCTAGCCTCTAAAACTTGGGCGTCCTTATGATTCTTTTCTTGCAACTATTGCAAGTCTTCTTCCAACTGAGCCATAATGGTATAGCATTGTTCCCTTTCTGCCTTGAACCTTTTTGCTTGTTTGGCCATTTCGTTCTCGAGGATGGCCACCTTTTCATTCAAGCCTGTGACTTCTTGGTCATATTTCCTTTTCAGTCTCTGAACAAACTCTGTTCTTTCCTCTGCACTTCTTGTTAATTTTTCCCGAACTCCGGCCAGTTCTTCTTCAGCTTTGTCCAGATCATCCCCATAGCCGCACACTGTATGCCTTAGACTGTTGATAAGCCTTTCATCACTTATGCTTCTTTTCGGGTTCTCAACAACTATTTTCAATTTCTGGATCTGGGCCCAGAGAACTTCATTTTCTTTGGTTAACCTATTTCCCCTTCAGTTTTGGCGGTTTGTAGAGTGTTTTCAAATTTGATTTCCCTGATCTGGGCTTCCAACTTGGTTATGGTAGCTCGGAAGTTATTTTCCTTTCCCAACCAAGCCTAGTGCTCTTGTGTTTGATCAGTGAATTGTTGCACGTGGGGTCTTTTTGCGGTTCGTTCTTGCTCTTGATGCTCTTTGCCTCTTCTACCGTACTAAGAAGTGTAGCCCGACTCTACTTCCCCTCTGGACAAATCTCTTAGCCGAGTCTGCGGATCGAAAATTCTACATTGATGCCAGATCTGGCGGACCCTGTCCTCTGGAAATGCAATGTGACGACCCAATGGGTCATCACCTATTTTATTACACATCCCGTACTTTCGAGGCCTTAAAAACATCATCTGTAGTTGACTCAATTTGCGTGCGCAGTCCGGGCGCGTAGCCAGACAAATTAAATATGAAATTCTGTGAAAAATGCTAAGATTTGATATTAAATGAGTAAATTTGACTCCGGTTAATATTTTGGGTAAACGGACCCGGACCCATGATTTGACGGTCCCGGAGGGTCCGTAGGAAAATATGGGACTTAGGCGTATGCCCGAAATTGAATTCCGAGGTTCCAAGCCCAAGGAATGAATTTTTGAGTAAAATTATTTTCTGAAAATATATAAGGAAATTGAAAATGAAATATGATTAGAAAGTGATAGTATCGGGCCAGTACTTTGGTTCCGGCGCCCGGTACAGATCTTATATATGGTTTAAGAACTTTCTGTAAAGTTTGGTTGGAAACGGATTTCGTTTGACGTGTTTCAGACTTAAAATGGAAAATTTGATTTTTTTATGAAATTTGATAGAATTCATGGATTTTGAGGCTTCATTCGACGTATATGATGTTATTTTGGCGATTGATCGCATGGATAAGTTCATAGGATGTTTTTGAGGTAGTTGTATAATTGGTTTGGAGCCCCGAGGGTTTGGGCGAGTTTTGGATAAGCCACAGATAGCATTTTTTGAACTTTGAATTTGCTGGTGTAAATGATCTGCAGGCTTCGCATTTACGAAGCCAGCATCGCAATTGCGAGCTTGCAAATGCGAGCTATTCATCGCAAATGTGAAGGTGCCCTTGCTGGCCAGGGATCGCAAATGCGACCATGTTGTTCGCAAATGCGAGTATGGGATCTTCGCAAATGCAACATTTCTTGTCGCAAATGCGAAGTCCCTCCTTTTGTTCAGTGTTTGCAAATGTGAACTGTACTTCGCAATATTCGCAATTGCGAACCCCTGTTCACAATTCTCAAGCCAACCAGTAGCCTGCAATACACAAAAACCGAATTTTGACTCCATTTTTCATATTTTCTCAAACTCAAACACCCTTAGGCGATTTTTCCAAGAACAAGACTTTTTCCAAATCATTTTTAAGTTGGTTTTTACTCAAGTGTTTCAATCATTAACATCATTTAACATGTTTTCAACTTAAAATCAAAGATTTCCATGGGTGAAATTGGGTGTTTTGGGTAGAACTTAGGTTTTTTCTAAAATTGAGGTTTGAGTGGGTGATTAACCTCCGATTTGAGATATTTTTATATGGCTAGACTCTTGAGAGTACGAGGGTTCTGAAAATGTAAGAATTATCCGGCTCCGAGATGCTGGCTTGAGGGGCATTTTGGTCATTTTACCTAATTTCGCACCGTAACTTTGAATTAAATAGCAAAATCAGTTGCATGAGATGGTATTTACGATATGTAATTGAATTGTATAGATTTGGGTCATTTGGAGTCGGACACTCGTAACAAACGTGTGGTTTCGAGTTGATTTTGAGCCGGTTCGAGTTAAGTGTTTGGTCTAACCTTAGCTTGAGGGAATAGGAGTTAAGTCTTATTTGCTACTTGCTAATTGTAGAGTACGATGTATAGGCATGGTGACGAGTATCTATACATTGGTGTCTAGCATTACCGTGAGTCTTATTATTGCGAATATTCCGATTTTGTTGTAACTTCTATGCTTAATTGATGATTTCTATATGTTGTAAAGAGCATGTGAAGGGAATTGGTGATCTTTAAACTTCAAGGAGTATTGGATCAAATTGTAACATGAATGGTGAAGATATATGAGATAATTAAATCCTTTGGAGCATTGGCTCAAGTAATAGAGTAAACTATTAAATTAAAGTGAAAGAAAGAGAAAGAATTACTAAAATATACCCTCGCCGGGTCATTGTTGCTTTAGTTATTATCTCCCTTGGTGGGATGTTGAGATTAATGTTATTGTTACCTTGCCGGGATTTAATTGTTTAATTGATGTTCCCTTGCCGAGATTTAATTATTTAATTGATTTTCCCTTGCCGGGATTTCTATTTTTTTTTACTCTACTCTGTTTATTTCCTTGCCCTTGTTTGTGATTGTTGTTTGGGTGAGGAAGAGTGTTAAAGCACGAAGGGTTATGTCGTGCCATGTTTTATATTGATTATGCACGAGGTGACATTCCGTGCCATGTTTTATATTGATTATGCACGAGGGGACATACCGTGCCATGTTTTATATTATTATGCACGAGGGGACATTCCCTGTCATGTTTTATATTATTATACACGAGGGGACATTCCGTGCCATGTTTATATTGATTATGCACGAGGGGACATTCCGTGCCATGTTTTATATTTATTATTGACGAGAGGACATGCCGTGCCGCATCTTTCACTTTAATCTGTGTTATCATTTCCCGTTATTTTCTTCAGATATTTCAGACTGTTGTTTTTGTTTCTGTCATTTCAGTATTTGCTATCTCTTACCCCCAGCATGTTCTCCCCGTAATTGTATTCTTATTTAGTTTCTGCTATACTATTGAACTGGACAAGTACTTTTTGTTGTCGTGTCTTAGTCTCGTCAGTACTTCGCCGAGGTTAGGCTCGGCACTTACTCAGTACATAGGGTCGGTTGTACTGATGCTACACCTGCACTTCTTTATATTGTGCAGATTACGCAGTCGGACCCGGAGGACATCATTAGTGAGGGTGTCTTCCAGCTTATCCTAGAGGCTTCAAGGTATACCCGCTAGCGTTCGTGGGCCTTGGCGTCTCTTCCATCCCTTTGTCTTCACTTCTGTCTTGTTTTTCCTCTAGTTTCAGAGACAACTATGTATTCTCTTTTCAGACTTGTATTTAGCACTCTTAAAGACAGTTTGTGAGTTAAAGACTCCAGGTTTTGGGAAAATTTACACATTGTTATATTATGTTGTCCTTATTTAGCTTGAAACCATATTTATTTCCGCTGTTAAATTGTTAAGCGTTTAGTTTATCCTATTAAATTGATGTTAATATGCTAGTTTATCTATACACGTTAATTTGTCTAGCGGGTTCAATGTTAAACGCCACCACGGCCCGATGGTGAGATTTCGGGCCGTGACAAGTTGGTATCAGAGCCCTAGGTTTCTTAGGTCTCACAATTCACGGACAAACTTGTAGAGTCTGAGGGATCGGTACAGAGACGTCTGCACTTATCCCCCAGAGGCTGCAAGGTTAGGAATAACTTCACGTTTCTTCTTCTCTGTCTTGCGGTTTGAGTTCTAAATGCTAATTGATTGTCTATTCTATTCTCTCACAGATGGCGAGAACGCGTGCTTCCTCATCTTCCGATCAGCACTCTGATCCCCCTGTTGCAGTTCCTGTGAGGGGCCGAGGCCAAGGCAAAGCTAGGGCTCAGCCCAGAGCAGCAGCACCAGCGGAGGACCCACATGTAGGCTTTGTCGGTGAGGTTCCTGCTCAGGCAGTTCCAGTTGGACCAGCTCAGGTCCCAGAGGGGTTCATTGCCACCCCGGTTCTTCAGGACGCTCTGGTCTGTTTAGTGGGCCTTATGGAGAGCGTGGCTCACGCTGGTCTTTTTCCTACTGCACCAACCATCTCTCAGGCTGGGGGAGGGACCCAGACTCCTACTACACGTACATCAGAGAAGCTAGCTCCTCAATTCCAGGCTCTAGCACCTCAGGCAGCTGGAGCAGCTCAGCGAGGTTTTGTGGCACAGACAGTTTAGGGGGCAGCCATGTTTGTCGATGCTTTGTGGAGGTTGGATCGATTCACCAAGCTATTTTCTACTACATTTACTGGTGCACCATCAGAGGACCCCCAGGATTTCTTGGACAGTTGCTATGAGGTCCTTCAGAACATGGGCATTGTGGAGTCCAATGGAGTTGATTTTGCTACATTCCGTCTTTCTGGTACCGCCAAGACTTGGTGGAGGGATTATTTCTTGACCAGGCCAGCTGGGTCTGCACCATTGACTTGGGCTCAGTTCTCCGAGTTATTCATAGAGAAGATTCTACTTGTTACTCATAGGGAGGGTCTTCGGAGGCAGTTTGAGTGCCTCCTGCAGGGATCTATGACTGTTACACAGTATGAGACCAGGTATATTACTTTGGCCCGACATGCTATCATCATACTCCCCACTGATCGTAAGAGAGTGAGGAGGTTTATTGAGAGTCTAGCTCGGCCTATTAGACTCCAGATGGCCAGAGAGACAGGCACTGATATTTCATTCCAGGATGCGGCCAATATGGCCAGGAGGATTGAGATGATTATGTCACAGGGTGGTGGTCAGGGGGCTGATAAGAGGCCCCGTCATTTTGGTCGTTTCAGTGGAGCCTCATCTGGGGGAAGGGATTCTTCAGGTTGAGGTCATCCTCCCAGACCCTTTCAGTCAGCGCTCCAGGTTTCCCATGGTACTTCAGGTGGTCATGGTTATCAGACGCACTATTCCGATCAGCAGCCCTACTGTGCGCCACCAGCACCTATCGGTGACCGGCCATCCCAGAGATGTTGTTCAGGGTGGTGGGGCCCAGCCCCGATGTTATGCTATTATAGCCAGGCCAGAGGCTGAGTCTTCAGATGCAGTCATTACAGGTACTATTCGGGTTTGTGACAGAGATGCTTCGGTGTTATTTGATCCAGGTTCTACATTCTCCTGTGTGTCTTCATACTTTGCCCCTTATTTAAGTATGCCTCGTGATTCCTTGAGAACTGTTGTGCCGGTGTCTACACCAGTGGGTGATTCTATAGTGATAGATCAAGTCTACCGTGCTTGCTTAGTACACATTGGTGGTCTGGAGACTCAGGTTGATCTTTTTCTTCTAGATATGGTTGACTTCGATATTATATTGGGGATGGATTGGTTATACCCTTATTATGCTATTCTGGACTATCATGCCAAGATAGTGACCTTGACTTTGCCAGGGGTGCCTCGTTTGGAGTGGAAGGGAAGTCCTAGTCATTCTTCTGGTAGAGTTATTTCTTATACGAAGGCTCAGCGCATGGTCGGATTTGGCCTATCTGGCCTATGTTCGTGATTCTAGTGCCGAGGTTCCTTCCCTAGAGTCGGTGCCCATGGTTGGTGAGTTTTCAGAGGTTTTCCCTGCAGACCTGGCGGGTATGCCACCCGACAGGGATATTGATTTTTGTATATAGTTAGCTAAGGGCAGCTAGCCTATTTCTACTCCGCTGTATCTTATGGCCCCATCAAAGTTGAAGGAGTTGAAAGATCAGTTGCAGGATTTGTTGGATAAAGGCTTCATTAGGCCTAGTGTCTGTCCTTGGGGTGCTCCAGTATTGTTTGTTAATAAGAAAGATGGCTCGATGAGTATGTGTATTGACTACCGGCAGTTGAATAAGGTTACTATTAACAGCAAGTATCTGTTGCCGAGGATTGATGATTTATTCGACCAGCTTCAGGGTGCTTCAGTGTTTTCCAAGATTGACTTGAGATCTGGATACCATCAGCTGAGGATTAGGGTGTCCGATGTCCCTAAGACAACTTTCCGCACTCGTTATGGGCATTATGAGTTATGATTTCATTTGGGCTGACAAATTCCCCCACTTCTTTTATGGAGTTGATGCACCGAGTGTTCAGGCCTTATTTGGACTCATTTGTGATTGTTTTCATTGATGTTATATTGATATACTCTCGTAGCCGAGAGGAGCATGAGCAGCACCTTAGAGTTGTCCTCCAGACTCTGAGGGATAGTCAGTTGTATGCCAAATTCTCCAAGTGTGAGTTTTGAGTTCGGTTGCATTTCTAGGCCATGTGGTGTCGTCAGAGGGTGTTCAGGTGGATCCCAAGAAGATTTCACCAGTCAGAGATTGGCCTAGACCCACCTCAGCTACAGAGATCCGGAGTTTCTTGGGCTTAGCAGGTTACTATCGTCGGTTCGTGGATGGGTTCTCTTCTATTGCAGTCCCGATGACCAGGTTGACCCAGAAGGGTGCCCAGTTTAGATGGTCGGGCAAGTGTGAGGCGAGCTTTCAGAGGCTCAAGACAACTATGACTACGGCACCGGTATTGGTTTTGCCCACAGGTTCGGGGCCTTATACAGTCTATTGGGATGCTTCCCGTATTGGGCTTGGTGCAGTGTTGATGCAGGATGGCAAGGTCATTGCTTATACTTCGAGGCAGTTGAAGATTCATGAGAAAAACTATCCAGTGCATGATTTGGAGTTGCCAGCCATTTTTCATGCATTGAAGATTTGGAGGCACTATCTAAATGGCGTGGCGTGTGAGGTGTTCACGGATCATAAGAGTCTTCAGTACTTGTTCAAGAAAAGGAGTTGAATTTGAGGTAGAGGAGGTGGTTGGAGTTGTTGAAGGATTATCATATTACCATCTTATATCACCCGGGGAAGGCCAATGTGGTGGCCGATGCTTTGAGTAGGAAGTCAGCTAGTATGGTCAGTCTTTCTTTTATTTCGGTCAGTCAGAGGCCGCTTGCATTGGATGTTTAGGCGTTAGCCATCCGATTTGTTAGATTGGAGGTTTATGAGGCTGTCAGTGTTTTGGCCCATACCGTGGCCCGTTCTTTATTGTATGACCGTATTCAGGCCAGGTAGGATGATGATCGTCATTTATGTGTTCTTAGAGATAGAGTCAGGCACGGAGATGCCAAGCAGGTTACGGTTGATGCTGAAGGAGTATTAAGGATGCAGGGTCGTATTTGTGTACCCGATGTCAATGGCATTCGTGAGTTGATTTTAGAGGAGGCCCATAGTTCCCTGTACTCTATTCATCCGGGAGCCGCGGAGATGTATCAGAATTTGCCGCAACATTATTGGTGGCGTAGAATGAAGAAGGATATTGTGGCATATGTGGCGCGATGTTTGAATTGTCAACATGTAAATTATGAGCATCAGAGGCCTGGTGGTTTATTTCAGAGGATTGAGCTTCACGAGTGGAAGTGGGAGAGGATTACTATGGACTTCGTTACCTCACTTTCATTGACCCGGAAGAAGTTCGATACAGTTTGGGTCATTGTTGATAGGATGACCAAGTCGGCGCATTTCATTCCTGTGGCAGTCTCCTATTCATCCGAGAGGTTAGCTGAGATCAATATCCGTAAGATTGTTCGCCTTCATGGTGTGCCGGTATCTATCATTTCGGACCGGGGCGCGCATTTTACCTCGTGTTTCTGGAGAGCAGTTCAGCGAGAGTTAGGCACCCAGGTGGAGCTGAGCACATCATTTCATCCTCAGACGGATGGATAGTCCGAGCGGACTATTCAGATATTGGAGGATATGCTCCGAGCTTGTATTATTGACTTTGGAGGATCATGGGATCAGTTCTTGCCTTTAGCAGAGTTTTCTTACAACAACAGCTACCAATAGAGTATCCAGATGGCTCTTTATGAGGCTTTATATGGTAGGCGGTGTCGATCTCCGGTTGGATGGTTTGAGCCGGGAAAGGCTCGGTTGTTGGGTACAGATTTGGTTCAGGAGGCCTTGGACAAGGTCAGGATCATTCAGGATAGGCTTCGTACAGCTCAGTCCAGGCAAAAGAGTTACGCAGATCGCCAGGTTCGAGATGTGGTTTTCCTGGTTGGTGAGCGAGTGTTGCTCCGAGTGTCGCCTATGAAGGGCGTGATGAGATTTGGGAGGAAGGGCAAGCTTAGCCCTAGGTTCATTGGTCCGTTTGAGATTCTTAATCGAGTAGAAGAAGTGGCTTATAGACTTGCATTGCCACGTAGATTATCAGCCGTACATCCAGTTTTTCATGTGTCCATGCTTCGGAGGTATCACGGCGATCCAGACCACGTGTTAGCTTTCAGCACTGTCCAGTTGGACAAGGACTTATCTTATGAGGAGGAGCCGGTGGCTATTCTAGACCAGCAGATTCGTCAGTTGAGACCCAAGAGTTTCCCTTCTGTTCGTGTTCAGTGGAGAGGTCAGCCTCCTGAGGCATCGACCTGGGAGTCCGAGTCCGATATGTTGAGTCCTTACCCTCATTTATTCCCCGACTTGGGTACTTCCTTCTTCTGTTTGTTCGAGGAAGAACGGTTGTTTTAGAGGTGGAGAATGTGACGACCCAAAGGGTCATCACCTATTTTATTACACATCTCGTACTTTCGAGGCCTTAAAAACCTCATATGTAGTTGCATCAATTTGCGTGCGCAGTTCGGGCGCGTAGCCGGACAACTTAAATATGAAATTCTGTGAAAATTCAAAGATTTGATATTAAAATGATTAAATTTGACTCCGGTCAACATTTGGGATAAACGGACCCGGTCCCGTGATTTGACGGTCCCAGAGGATCCGTAAGAAAATATGGGACTTAGGCGTATGCCCAGAATCGAATTCCGAGGTTCCAAGCCCGAGAATGAATTTTTGAGTAAAATTGTTTTCTAAAAATATTTAAGGAAATTGAAAAATAAATCTGATTAGAAAGTGATGGTATCAGGCCCGTATTTTGGTTCCGGCTCCTGGTACAGTTCTTATATATGGTTTAAGCACTTTCTGTAAAGTTTGGTTGAAAACGGATTTCGTTTGACGTGTTTCGGACTTAAAATGGACACTTTGATATTTTATGAAATTTGATAGAATTCATGGATTTTGAGGCTTAATTCGATGTATATGATGTTATTTTGGCTATTTGATCGCACGGATAAGTTCATAGGATGTTTTTGAGGTAGTGTGTATAATTGGTTTGGAGCCCCGAGGGCTCGACATGTTTTGGATAGGCCACGGATTGCATTTTTTGAACTTGGAATTTGCTGGTGTAACTGATCTGCAGGCTTCGCATTTTCGAAGCCAGCATCGCAATTGCAAGATCGCAAATGCGAGTTATTCATCGCAAATGCTAAGGTGCCCTTGCTGGCCAGGGATCGCAAATGCGACCATGTTGTTCGAAAAATGCAAGTATGGGACCTTCACAAATGCGACATTTCTGGTCGCAAATGCGAAGTCCCTCCTTTTTCTCAGTGTTCGCAAATGCGAACTATACTTCGCAATATTCGCAATTGTGAACTCCTGTTTGCAATTCCCATGCCAACCAGTAGCCTGCAATATACAATAACCGAATTTTGACTCCATTTTTCATATTTTCTCAAACTCAAACACCCTTAGGCGATTTTTCCAAGAACAGGACTTCTCCAAATCATTTGTAAGTTGGTTTTTACTCCATTCTTTGAATCATTAATATCATTTAACATGTTTTCAACTTAAAATCAAAGATTTCCATGGGTGAAATTGGGTGTTTTGGGTAGAACTTAGGTTTTTCTAAAATTGGGGTTTGAGTGGGTGATTGACCTTCTATTTGAGAGATTTTTATATGGCTAGACTCATGAGAGTACGAGGGTTCTAAAAATGTAAAATTTATCCGACTCTGAGATGCTGGCCTTAGGGGCATTTTTGTCATTTTACCTAATTTCGCGTCGTAACTTTGAATTAAATAGTAGAATCAGTTGCTTGAGATGTTATTTACAATATTAAATTGATTTGAATATATTTGGGCCATTTGGAGTCGGATAATCATGGAAAACGTGTGGTTTCAAGTTGATTTTGAGCCAGTTTGAGGTAAGTGTTTGGTCTAACCTTAGCTTGAGGGAATAGGAGTTGAGTCTTATTTGCTACTTGCTAATTGTAGAGTACGATGTATAGCCATGGTGGCGAGTATCTATATATTGGTTCCTAGCATGACCGTGAGTCTTATTATTGCGAATATTCCGGTTTTGTTGTAACTTCCATGCTTAATTGATGATTTCTATATGTTATAAAGAGGATGTGAAGGGAATTGCGATCTTTAAACTTCGAGGAGCATTGGATCAAATTGTAACCTGAATGGTGAAGATATATGAGATAATTAAATCCTTTGGAGCATTGGCTCAAGTAATAGAGTAAACTATGAAATGAAAGTGAAAGAAAGAGAAAGAGTTACTAAAATATACCCTCGCCGGGTCATTGGTGCTTTAGTGATTATCTCCCTTGCTGAGATGTTGAGATTACTGTTGTTGTTCCCTTGCCGGGATTTAATTGTTTAATTGATGTTCCCTTGCCGGGATTTAATTATTTCATTGATGTTCCCTTACCGGGATTTCTATTTCTTTTTACTCTACTCTGCTTTTTTCCTTGCCCTTGTTTGTGATTGTTGTTTCGGTGAGGAAGAGTGTTAAAGCACGAAGGGTGATGCCGTGCCGTGTTTTATATTGATTATGCACGAGGGGACATTCCGTGCCATGTTTTATATTGATTATTCACGAGGGGACATTCCGTGCCATGTTTTATATTGATTATGCACGAGGGGACATTCCGTGCCATGTTTTATATTGATTATTCACGAGGGGACATTCCGTGACATGTTTTATATTGATTATTCACGAGGGGACATTCCGTGCCATGTTTTATTTTGATTATGCACGAGGGGACATTATGTGCCATGTTTTATATTGATTATGCAGGAGGGGACATGCCGTGCCATGTTTTATATTGATTATGCACGAGGGGACATTATGTGACATGTTTTATATTGATTATGCACGAGGGGACATGCCGTGCCACATCTTTCACTATTTAATCTGTGTTGTCAATTCACGTTATTTTTTCTAGATATTTCAGACTGTTGTTTTTGTTTCTGTCATTTCAGTATTGCTATCTCTTACCCCCATCATGTTCTCCCTATAATTGTATTCTTATTTAGTTTCTGCTATATTATTGAACTGCACAGGTACTTTTTGTTGTCGTTTCTTAGCCTCGTCACTACTTCGCCAAGGTTAGGCTCGGCACTTACTCAGTACATGGGGTCGGTTGTACTAATGCTACACCTGCACTTCTTTATGTTGTGCAGATTATGCAACCGGACCCGGAGGACATCATTAGTGGGGGTGTCTTCCAGCTTATCCTACAGGCTTCAAGGTATACTCGCTGGCGTTCGTGGGCCTTGGCGTCTCTTCCATCCCTTTTTCTTCACTTCTGTCTTGTTTTTCCTCTAGTTTCAGAGACAGCTATGTATTCTCTTTTCAGACTTGTATTTAGCAGTCTTACAGACAGTTCGTGAGTTTGTGACTCCAGGTTTTGGGAAAATTTACGCGTTGTTGTATTATGTTGTCCTTATTTAGCTTGAAACCATATTTATTTCCGCTGTTAAATTGTGAACCGTTTAGTTTATCCTATTAAATTGATGTTAATCTACTAGTTTATCTATACACGTTCGCTTGTTTTGCGGGTTCAACGTTAGACGCCATCATGGCCCGATAGTGGGATTTAGGGGCGTGGCATGTAGTTCTTTGGCATAGTTCAATGACTTGCTGACTTAGGTCTTCATCGTGTGGTACATTTTGATGCCTTCCTAATTGTCGTAAGACCCGATGCGGGGCATATGGTTGAATACTTCGGATACCCATCAACAGAAGATAGCATACTTCGGCTGACATATAGATGACTTCATTAATAGGGAGCCACCCGAATGTCCACTCGATTTTGTCGGTAGTCAAAGAACTCAAGTGTGCAAACCAGTCTTCTGTGCCTCCTAGAAATTCATGTCCCTCTACCCGAGTCCTATGTTCTTCAATGCAATTTAGGCTAGTCACACTGTAATTCATATACCCTGGGCGACGACAGAGATGTTCGATCATCTAGATTTGTAGAAGCAGGTTGCACCCCTTAAAGAATTTCCCCCAGACTGGCAAACTATTAAAGCACGGTAAATCTCGGCTAAGACCATCGGTATAAGTGTGCCATTAGATTTTTTCATCATGAAATCTGCCATTCCCACGAGTCCGATATCTATGCATCCATCACTTCTTGGGCAAGTCAAGGTGCCAAAGAATGCTACTATGAAAGCTAGCCCCAGGCGGGCTTCCCATTTAGCGTGATCTTTGTGAGTTAGACCAGTGTTGTCAGCCTCGTAACCCCGGGGATCTCCATCACATTTGTAATAAAAATAGAAAGTGCAGAACCCTTCGGATAGGTGTGGGTCTTGGACGTCCCGACTAATGCTCAAAAGATCCAAGAACTTATGTGGCGTTACCGCCCTGAGTTCCACCGGGTACCAACTTGTAAGATTGTCATTGAGACCAGCATACCCTGTTATTTCCTCTAGCGTGGATGTAAACTCAAAGTCTGAAAAGTGGAACACGTTGTGGGTGGGATCCCAAAATGATACTAGAGCCTCGACGATGTCCAACCTTGGCTTGATTTTTAGAAGTCTAGTAAGTCCGCCTAAAGCTTTCACAACAGACTTTCTACTAGATTCCCCCAAGTCACTCCACCACATATGGAGTCCAAAAGGGATTTCCTCGACGGCCCTAAAGGGAATGTTTTCAACTGTATTCATCTTGCACATTCGTTTTGATTAAAACCACAAAAATTTTGACCGAATGAAAAGTGTTATTTTTGCAAAGGGTTTTGTAATGGACCATTTTAGTGAATACGACCCTTCAATACTTCGGGTAGGAAGTTTTTAAGGTTGTGTTTGCAAATTGGGTCAAAATTTAAAAACAAACCACAGGCGGCCACTTTTACAAAAATGCCCTTCCGGTGCCCCACTTGGGAAATCTGGCTATAATGGCGTCACCTAATTTTATTTAGGACTATATCCTTTGATTTTGAAAAATAAAGTTGGACCCGATGAGGATTGCCTACGTATCCCGCCTACGTATCCCACGCCGGTGAGAATCAAACAATGCGTAGTTCGGGAAAAATCTTGACTAATTAAAAATATACATCTACCCGCTTTTGTTTTGGAATATTATTTTCCTTCTTCATTTTCAGAAATTTTGGAAGACTTTGAAGACATTTCAAATACAGGGATTTTTTTTTCTTTGTGAATTTTCTATTCTACCTCACTCTTGGTTTTTCTGTTTGTTTTTATTTTAGTCGGTCAATACACAAACCAAAACAAATAAATGAATACGTAGCAGGTAAGATGCGTTAGGATGGTCTTTTAAATTGGGTACACCTGTTCTAGACGGACCCAACCCCTGTGTTGAGTCCCCTAAGTCAAATGCATGTGATGAAAATAAGCGTTCCTGCTAGGGATCCGGCATGAGGTTTTTGTTATTCTAGGTTTTAACCTGGGGTTTTATTCTAGACCAGGCTTACCCGAGCGGACAGCTCGAGTCGAGGTCGGGGGTAGCGTACCGGGAATACAGAAGCTTCACCGGCTTTGCAACTTGTCCATACCTCATTCTAAAATTTGGATATGACTCTAACAGAAAAGAAGTCACACAAAGTGCACACTTCCCAGATGATTTAGAAGGCTCAGATTGAAGAGGGTTTTGGCACAATTCATATACAGTCCAAACAATATCAAAGCGGTAAAAAGCGGCATTTAGCACATCAGGTTCAAACATGTAAAAATCAAATAATAAAGCCAAATATAACAGTTATTCTAAGCTCGAATTCTTGGAACCCTGAACTAGAGATTTTGAGTTCTTGAGTCCCCAGCAGAGTCGCCAGAGCTGTCACACCTCCTTTTTTCAACCCTGATTAATGAAGGGGTAATAAGGGAGTTTTTCCACTTTAAATGACATTATTCGGCTTTGGGATTTTTTTTTTTTAGAGTCTCCACCCAGATATTTGACTATGCTCCAGGACACCGTTTTATTTTTAAAATTCCAAACCGAGGAAATTTTGACTCTGTTTAAAATGTCTGCGACCAGAAATCCGAGTAAGGAATTCTGTTAACCCGGGAGAAGGTGTTAGGCACTCCCGAATTTCGTGATTCTAGCACGGTCGCTTAACTATTAATATTTGACCTAATTATCTAATTATTCACGTATTTTATCCTATTGTGCATACAACCTTTTTTAACTTTTTAGCCATTTTTTAATATTTATGAATTTATCTTGAAACAAGTCACGATGGCGTGCACTTGTTTATTTTGGACATATTATAACTGCGCCACATGAAATGCACCCACAGTTACAATATGTAATTTTATTATTATTTGAAGTTGAAGATGGGGACATGAGTTGTCACACCCGAGTGTAGATTACGTAGTCAAGACTATGGTCATGACGGTTTCATAGTGCCTATTTGAGGCGATGTTTGATTATTCTTTATGTTTTCTATTTGGAGGAGCATTTTTGGTTTTAAGATCAATCAGAATGTTTATGGATTTATCTTAAACAAGTCACGATGGCATGCCTATCACTTATACCTATTCTTTATTTAGAATCTGATTTCCTAAGTCTACATTACCTATTGTATCCCTTGGAGTCCCTGAATTTACCATTGGGTAATTAGGGTTACTCACTTGAGTTATTATTTAACTTTGGTTAGTTGAAAAACTAGTTAACCCATTTTAGTTAACTAGGGGTTGTTCTTGACTAGGATTAGGCTAGCTAATTAAAGGTTAATTTATTAATTCCCTATTAGTCAACTAGGTTTAGCTTGTTAATTAATGCAAGTCAATCAATTTAACTCCTTAACCTAAGTTAACTAATTCAAATTTGGTTAATTCAACTTAATTTCCTAAAATCAGAAACTTAAAAAACTATTAAGCCTAGGTTAACTAATTTGTTTTAGTTAATTAATCCTAAACTAATTATCTTAGATAGATTTTAGGACATAGTTAAAAAGTTACTAATTTGCGTTTAACTTACTAAGCAATCTTATTAAGGCAGCTCTGAACGTTAAACTTGCTCAAAATTAACTAATCCCTAATTAATCTAGAAACTAAGTCAATCATAGGACCATTAATCAGTGAGGCAGCCATGAGCTAGTAAGTCTATGGACTCCTAATTTAACACTGATAACCGAATAAAAACAAGTATTATATACTAGTAACATGAATAAATAAAGACAACTATTAATTTTAATAAGTAGAACACCTAATAAATCAACGACGATTAACAGGAAATCTTAAATACTTAACATGGTTGTAAAACAGTCACGAATAGGCATAACATGTTAACACTGAATTAATGAAATCGAAGATAATGCGAATCAAGGAGGAACAGTCATACATGAAAACATTGACAAGACCTAAGTTAGGGAACATTATTATCAAAAAAACCTAATTACTTAATTAACGAGAACAAATTAAACATGGCTGTCAGGAAATACATTTAGAGCCTAAACTAAACAATGAGGAAGGAATGTAAATAGGTAGAAGAAAAAAATGAAGGAAAACAAAAAATTTAGCCATGAAACAGTGACACAATAATAATTAAAAAAACCAGATTAAACACGACATATTCATGTCGGTAAAAAGAAAAAGACAGCAAGGAAGGGGGAGTACCCGTTTAAAGGTTTTGGCCGAACAAATAGGAGGTCACCGGACCTTGGCCGGACTCCGGAGGGTTTGAAAATGACTCAAACCCACATAAATTAATAGCCCTCGATGAGAGCGATCAGTTCATGTAGGTGAGAGCCATTAGACATCTTTGAATTGGCCGGATATGGACCTTTAGGTTTTTTCAGTATCTTAGATCTAAATTTCGAAGATTTTGGTTGGGTTTTTGGGGAAACTGATAGTGGGAGGGGGTTAAGGGCGAGGAGAGGGTTTTAGGGTGAAAGTTTGGGGTGGTTTGGAGGTCGTCCGCCACCGGTAGGCGATTTCCGGTGGGCGGTGTAAGGTGGGAATCCTAGGGTGCTAGGGTTTGGTTATAAAGAAGAGAGACGAGAGGGAGGGGAGGCGGCTAGGGTTTGGGGGGTTAGGCTCTTGATGGAATGAGGGTGGGGGGGGGTTGTTTGGATAGTTATATATTAGAGGGGGTGAGTTCCTGGCCGTCTGATCTATTTCGATCAATGGCCGGGATTTGATTGACTAAACTATTTGGGTGTCGGGCAGGCCGGGAAGGGGGCTATTGGGCTGGGTACGTTTGGGTGGTGTAAATAAAGAATTTGGCCTGAGTCCTTGTTGGCCCAGGTCCGATTTTTTAACATTCTAAGCTCAATTCCAAACTAAATAATCTAATTAAAATCAAACCTAATTACATTTAAAAGATGCAATAATCAGTTTCGTCTTTATTTTGTCTAATTATAGATTAACAATTAATTCAATACTCCTAATTAAACCTATAATTTTTTCAGATAAAAAATGATTAATTTGAGCAATCAGTTATCAAAACTACATTAACTCAAATAATCATCATTTGTTTGCTACTTAATTCAATTATTTATAAATAAATTCATAATTCTTTGATAATAACAATGCACCTAATTATGCAATAATTTTAAAAAATGAATTATAAATATGCGATGCAAAACAAATCACAATTAACACTAAAAAATTCAACTAAATCCATAAGATTAATTTACTTATCTAATTTTGTAGGAGTATTTAGTAGGTGAAAAATTACATGGTCACAATGATTTCTAAGAACCCTAATTTGGTGATGTCTATATCATGTCGTTCAAAGCGATTCAGGAGGCTATGCATGTTAAGGAACTAAATGGTGGGGTGTTTAAGGAAGCTTCAAACATGGCTCATGATCAAATTGATTTTCCAACTAGGAAGGGAATTTCTGAAACTGGGCATAACAATAAAGCAATTCAAATTGTTGTACCTACAATAGATGATCCTGGACTATTAGCTGGAAAAACATTTAGTGTCATCACTGGAATATTGCCAAAAACCATGAACCAAACTTTCTAGATCTTCAAGTGGTATATGATGAAAAAGGAGATCAAGAGGATTTGGGTGAAGATTTTCAAGAATAATCGATAGATGCAAACTTTCAACAAGTAGCTAGAGTTGGAGATATCTCACCTAAGAATGTTGTCACAAATAAATCAGTTGGGAAAATCCAAGGAGGCAAAAGAAAGACAACAAAGATAGTGTACCTTTAAGGGTGCAACAAAAGAGGATTGTGATCTCTAATTCCAAATAATCTGATGGAAAATGCTCTAGTTTGGAATGTGAGGTATATTAACACATATAAAACTTTCAAATGTTTCTTAACCTATATAGAAAGTACAAAGTTTACTGTATTGGATTGATGGAACCTTGGAAACACATCAACAAGCTGGATGAGTATAGAAGGAAGCTGAGAATTCATACTGTTTATGCTAACATGAATGGCAAGATATGGGCTTTTGTTGATGAAGATATCGAGGTTGACATTGTGATGGACATGGAACAACAAATAACATTAAAATTGTTCCATAGAAATCTGCACAAGGAGTTATATGTGACATTAGTGCATGCGAATGTGATTCTATAGAAAAAATTGAGCTTTGGGACTGAACTTATCACTTAGCTTCAGATATGGAATCTCCTTGGCTTGTTGGAGGAGATTTCAATGTGATTCTATCTGAGTAGGAGAAATATGGAGGCCTACCTGTTTATGTGAGAGAAGTAGAATTCTTTGCACATTGTGTGGACACATATGCTTTGTATGACCTAGGATTTAAGGGGAGTTTATATACTTGGTGGAATGAGAGGTCTGATATTGATTGCATATTTACGAGGCTCGATAGTTTCTTTGCAAATCAACAGTTCCTTGATCTATTCCCAGCACTTGTAGTATAGCACTTGATCAAGCATGGCTCAGACCATGCTACTATACTATTATCCTGTAACATTGATACAACACATGTGAAGATACCGTTAAAATTTCTTAAGTTATGGGCTAAGCATGAGTCTTCTCTGAATGTGGTAAAACAGAATTGGAGATTGATGGCATGGGAGATCCATTTATCTTATTTAAAAACAAGCTGAAGAGAGTGAAGGCACCATTGGCAATCTGGAGTAAGGAGACTTTGGAGACATATTTAAACAAATTGCATCACTGGAGGATGTTATTAAGGTTCATGAGGTAGAGTTTGAATTGAATCCAACAACACAAAATAGAGCAAAACTACACAAGGTAGAAGTAGATCTTACACGTTACTATCACCTTGAGGAGGAATTATGGAGACAAAAGGCTGGTATGCAGTGGTTTAAAGATGGGATAGAAACAAAAAATTCTTCCATGCTAATGTTAGAGGGAAAAAGAAAAGGCTGCAGATCACTCGGATATTGGAAGATAATGGAAATTGGATAGAATCACATGAGGGAAAGGCTGAGGAGGCAGTTGATTTTTTTCAAGCCCTGTTCACAGAAGAAAGAGTTCCAGTAAACTTCGATATCATTCAACATGTTCATAGAATAGTTATTTATGAGCAAAATGATAGGTTGTGGGCAGAACCTATAATGGAGGAAGTCAAGGCAACAATTTTTGGATTAAACAGTGATAGTGCCAGTAGTCCAGCTGAATTCACTGGCCAATTTTATCAAGCGAGTTTGGAGATAATATGTGCAGATGGGCTCAACATTGTCAAGGCTTACTATGGTGGTGCTGAACTCCCAAATTTCATCACTCACACAAATCTTGTATTTCTTCCCAAGAAGAAGAATGTAGCTACATCGAGAAAAAGACTATCTAACCATCTCGTAACCTTTGGTTAGATGGCAGTCATGAACGGTTGAATAACCTTTGGTTAGATGGCAAGTTTTGCTTCCGTTAGGAATTTTCCATCGAGAAAAAGACTATCTAACCATCTCGTAATAATTTGTTGTTTCAATGTCTTCTCATTTAAAGGTATTATCTTTGCTTATGACATTTCCTTCATAGTATGCTTTTCGTTGCTTCCTCATTAAAACTTTCCAGAAAAAACCATTTGGGACAAATACTGGGCGAGGGGAGAAACAGTGTAGCACATACTTTCAGTACAAGTGTTGTCCATTAGTAGTAATACCTTTTGACGCGAGTCACGTTCTAGTTGCTCAGAAATATGAATCCATCTTGGTTTTCTAGTTTGTATGATCCCTTTCCTATGACATCTGAAACTCAGTAGGGGACTTCCCATGATGGTCCCATCTTTCCTATGTTGAGCTCCTAGGTGTTTTGAGTCCCTTTTCTCAAAAACAAATCTCAACTAACAGAGATTGGCCCTTCGGTAATAGTAGCTTTCCGTTCTTTATTTCTTGGCCACAATCCTTATGTGTGCCAAGTCCCTACATTTCTCAAGCAGCTCCAACTTGACTAGCAATGCTTCATTGTTTGTTTCTTTGTCCGCTTAAAAGTACCACAGGGTCAGTTCTGTTTCTTCTCCCAGGATCAGAGCTTTTGCACTATATATGAGAGAAAAATGTGTCTCTCCCGTGCTTGATTTGACCGTCATCCGATATGCCCATAACACTCGCGGTAATTCTTCAAGGTCACTTTCCTTTGGCTGCTTCTAACCTCTTTTTAAGGTTTTCCATAATCACCTTATTGGTTGATTCTATGTGCCCTTTTGCGCTCGGATGGTATGGAGAAGATGTGATTCTTTTAATCTCTAAGTATTCAAGGAATTTTGTGACCTTTGAACCTATGAACAATGGCCCGTTGTCACAGGAAATCACCTTCGGTATTCCGAACCGGAAAATTATGTTTTCCCATAGGAAATCGACCACTTCGCGCTTGCCAGTTTTCTAGTAAGAAGCTGCTTCAACCCATTTAGTAAATTAATCAATTTAGATTAAAAGAAATCTTACCTTCCCGGGAGCCGGTGGAAGCTGTCCGAATATATCCATGCCTATCTCGTTAATGACCACGGGGATATTACTGTATGCATCAGTTTTGTCGGTTGGTGCACTAAAGGTGCATGGCATTAACCCTTATCGCATTTCTGAACGAAGGCCTTAGTGTATTGTTCCATCTGGGGCTAGTAGTATCCTTCCCTATCTAAATTTAACACCAATGAATAAGAACTTTAATGATTCCCACAAATTCCTTCGTGAAACTCTCTCATTACATAATTAGCTTCGAAGGCTCCAAAGCATCAGGCCAACGAGCCTTAGAACGACCTTTTGTATAATTGTCCTCCCCAAGAAACTATAACGAACTTCTTTGGTGGTGAGTGCTCGGGATGCCTTCGGGTCTTCGGGCAGCTTGTTGTGTTCAAGGTAGTCGATGATCTCATTCCACCAGTCCCAGACTAGGTTGGTTGTATTCAGTTTATAGTAACATTCCATATCTAGTATTGAATGCATGAGCTGAATGATGATACTAGAATCTTATCCCATCATTTTGGTGGACGATCCCAAATTGGCCAATGCATTTGCTTCTGCATTTTCTTCTCTCGGGATATAGGTGGTCAACGATTCCTGAAATGCACGAGCAAAGATTTAACCTTAACCACATATTGCTGCATGTGTTCTTCTTCAGTGTAAAATATTCCATATACTTTAATTACCACTAGTTGGGAATCACATTTGATTTCAATGACCTTAGAGTCTACTCCCCAGGCCAGTTCAAGTCCTGCGATCAAAGCCCCTAGCTTCATTATTAGTCAAGGGAATAGTTTTTTTGGCCTGTCTCAGGACTTCTCCCAAGGGAGTGATTAAGACCACCCGAAGCCCGGACCTTTTCACATTGGAATTTCCATCCGTGTACAAGGTCCAAACTCCTGATGTCATTTATGATATCATCACCGCTTCTTTTGTGGCCAAAGGTAGTATCCCCGGACTAAGATCGCCCAGGAAGTTGGATAAAATTTGTGATTTGATCGCAGCCATAACTTTATATTGAATATCAAATTCACTAATTCAATTACCCATTTGACCAACCGACCAGACAACTCAGGTTTGTTAAGGGCATTCCACAGGAAAAAAGTTGTCACCACGGCTATTGGGTGGCACTGAAAAATAAGACCTAAGCTTTCGAGTGGCGACTACGAGAGCTAAGGTCAATTTTTTGAAGTGCGGATAATGAGTTTCCTGGAGGTGTTTCAAATTGTCAATTGCATTCAGACTTAACCAACATATCATCTATGTACACTTCCATTATTTTTCATATTTGTTTTTCGAATATTTTGTTCACGAGCCTCTGATAAGTGGCTTCGGCATTTCCCTGATCCTTCGGGTTCATCTTAATTTGGTTGTACCTGATAAGCATCAAGGAAACTCATCAACATGTGTCCGGCTGTTGCATTAATCATTTGATTAATGTTTGGTAGCGGGAACAAGTCCTTTGGGCATGCCTTATTCAAATCCTTATAATCTACGCACATATGGAATTTATTATTCTTTTTCGGAACTATAACTACGTCAGCTAGAAAGTCGGGATACTTTACCTCCCAGGTTGAACCGATGTCGAGTAATCGAGTTACCACCTCATTAATAAACATGTTTCTGACCTCGAAAATTAAGAGCTTCTTTTTCCTTACTTGCTGGATGCTTAGATGTAGGATTAGCTTGTGCATTGCCACCTCTAGCGGGTTATCTATCATATCCGTGTCCGACCAAGAAAAATAATCAACGTTAGTTTTAAGAAATTCAATAAATCCTTACCTGAGCTGGGGGTTTAGTCATGTGCCCAATGCAACTTGTTCGCGTTCTTCTGTTGTGGACTTGGTCGCGCCCATTTCTTCTAGTACCCGGAAATGTCTTAGTACTTGGTGGGATTTCGACAGCTCCTCCCCGTTTTCATCTTCATTTAGTTCGGGAGAAGACCTATTCCTGTAATTCCTATGCCTCGTGATCCTTGCCTATACTACTAGAAACCAAGACCGCATTCATCTTCCTTGCCGCCGATGGATCTATTTTATTTTCTTGATTCCCTCTAGGGTTGGGAATTTCAGAAGTATGTGATATGTTAATGGTACAACCTTCATCTCGTGTATCCATGGTCTGCTATGAATTATGTTATCGCCCATGCCGCCGTCTACTACTTCAAATAAGGTAGTCTTCATGACCCCTTCGGCATTCGTGGGTAACAAGATCTCCCCTCGGGTAGTGACACTTGCTAAGTTGAACCCGACAAGGAGTTTTGTTGTCGGAATGATGCTTCTGGTTAGCTTGGCTTGTTCTAGCACTCTCCAATCAATGATGGTGGTTGAACTTCCTTAGTCAACAAAAACACGTTTAATCTTGAAGTCTAAACCACTAAGAGAAATTACCTGGGCATTATTGTGTCTCAGTAGAAGTCCATTGGAATCCTCTTCTATGAAGGTGATGTCGTCCTCAGTGACATCCCGGAGTCTCTTGCTATGTGTCACCGATACCTTTATCCTTTTTGCTGCGGAAAAGGTTGCACTGTTGATCTCGTTCACTCCCAAAAATCATGTTTATGGTTAATTGGAGATGGTCTTCCCCTGCCTTCGAGGGCTATGCGTTATCCCAGTTGTGGCCGTAATTATTATTAGCCTGTTCGCTTAAGAATGATCTCAGATGGCCATTTTTCAACAGCGTTGCTACCTCCTCGCGGAGACGTCACCAATCCCCAGTCTAGTGGCCATTAGTCTCATGATATTTTCCCCATAAATTAGTATCCCTCTGGTTAAAATCAAACCTCATCGGCCTCGGGAACCACGCTTCCTTGATGTTTCTCATTGTCGATACCAGCTCCCCTATGGTGACATTGAAATAATACTCAAACAACCTAGGACAGGTGGAATCCTAGGAACCCGATACCTCTTTGTCATGCGATGATGTTTTATTTTGACCGCAGTCATTTATTCTATCGGGAACAAATCTATCAGTCGACTAGAACCCTCTGTCGTGTGTCCTTCGGCCCTTTCGTAGGGAAAATACAGGCCCTTAGAAGATCGTCGATATGCATCAAAATCATCCTTTGATTTATTCCTGTTCTTTTCTAGATTCCGACCCTTAGTTGATTCTGGTAACTCGATCTGATCATCTTCTATTATTATTCTTGATTCATAACGATTATGGACATCCGCTCATGTAGTTGCCTGGAAATCGAGTAGCTTTCTTTTAGTTTCTAGGAGGCATCGGAGCTCCTCGGGTTCAACCCTTCAGTAAATTCCTCAACTACCCATTCATTTGGCATGACTGATAGCAACATTCTTTCTTTCTGAAACCTGATCAAGAACTCACGCAGCAACTCGAACTCTCCTTGCGAAATGTTGTGTATATGTCTGCCTTCCAGGCCTAGACCTTCCTAGCTCCGGCATGGGCCTTTATGAAAGAGTCTGCAAGCATCTGAAAGGAATTTATTGAGGTTTTGGGTAATAGTGAGTACCATGTTAGGTCCCCTCTCATGAGGGTTTCTTCGAACTTCTTCAGTAGGACCGACTCAATATTATGTTGAGAAAAGTTGTTTCCTTTCACCTCCATTGTATAGATCATGATATTCTCATGAGGGTCCGAAGTCCCATCATATTTCAGTACGTCTGGCATCTTGAACCGCTTCAGAATCAACTCTGGTGTTTCGCGCGGTTTGAACGACAACTTAATGTATTTCTTTAAGTCTAAGCCCTTCAACACTGGTGGTGTGCCTAAAATTTTAACCATTCGAGCATGGAATTCTTTCACGTTCTAGTCCATCTGCTCATTAATTTCTCTCATGAACCGCATGAGCCCTGTTTTGAAGGGATTATTACTGCGGTCGTTACCGGATCTACTTCCGATCCCCCCGGCCCCGTCGAAGCCGACCTTACCCCTCGGGGTGTTGTTATCAATCCTTCGTGTTGTTGATTCGCAGGAGCACCAGGGGGAACATGGCCTCTTCCATTCGCGTTGTTGGAAGCACATGACAACACTTCCCTTAGTTCTGTCGTGGCCCAGTCATGCCGTGAGAGATGGCCCGTGATGGCGTTTTTTTGTTCTCTCAAGATCTTCACATGTTGTCTTCAACATCACCAGGAGTCGCCTCTCGTACATGTCGGGGATATCACCCACCATGAACTTATGTTTCTACGTCCTCCTGGTGTCGCTAATCGAATCCTCTTGTTGAGGCAGATTGTTTTGTGCTTCAACGTTGTGTGCATTGTTGACATCGTTAGCTATCATTTTTTTTAATGATTTTTGCTAGGAAAAAAAAGAATCAAACATTTTAGTAATAGATGCAAGGATCAACTCAATTACACAACTATCTAAGCCCCACGGTGGGCGCAAAATTGTTTACCCGCAAAATGGTACAGTTGAATTTATAGCGTAATTTATAGATAAGCAAATTGATTTGATCCTGAAATGATAGATAAATTAAATAAAATGCAAGACTTAACATTGAAATCGTAATAAAATAGCATACATCTTAGTTCCGGGAGCAAGGCTTTCGAAGACAACAACAATAATAACGTTAGATAGAAAATAAAGTATTATTCAGGTGGGAATAGTGTATAACATAAGTTTGTCAGAATTTTCGTATGTTACAATGCTTGTTGAAGTCACTATTTATAGCTATACATAGGTAAGAATGTCCTAGGATCAAGCCTATCTTAAATGATAATAATAGGGGCCACTGATGAATATGTAATGGCAGGTCAAGAATGCCAAAATTCTCTATAACGGATGCGTATTTAATGCTGAGCAATATTCTTTATTGAATGTCATCTGGTGACAAATATTTGTTTGCTCCCGTTGATAATGTTCCCTGAGGGGTTTACCCGATGCCAATCGAAGTTGTTGTCCTTGGTCTTGGTTTCCATTCGCTTCATCTTCCGTCTCCCCCCTCCTCCCGTTCCACGTGTCACTCTGTAATTCGAGCATTTAATGTGATATTACCCTATACCATTTTCACTATCCGGGTATTTTATCTTTGGACATAAAAATTAAGAATATGAAATAATCTTATTCAATATCGGAAAATTTTCTTTCAGAGCTCCGACAGCACATCTGAATCAATTTAATTTCAATACCTAACACTATACCTATGCGTAAGAAAAGTCAAACGGAATAACAATTCGAAATTGAATGGGAAAACTAAAGGATGAGAGGATCATAATTCCTGCCCCTCTTTCCCTTGGCCTATCTAAACTTTTAAGAAACATAGGGGGAAAACCTACCAAATTTTTTAAAAATACAAAAAGATAGGAGGGGGAGGGAGAAGTTTGGAAATAAAGGGAAGAGTAAAAGAATAATGGTTATGATTTGGTAGGCGTCGAGCCGAGTCCAATTGAGCCTATTATAGTATAGAGTTGAGTCGAGCTAAAATATCAAGCCGGAGACAACCTAATGTGAGTTCAAGACGAGCTCGCGTAGGCTCCTTTTTATATGTTTCCACATACCGAGCAATGCCTTTAATTTAGGGGGTTTCCATTTATACATATACTAAATTTAAGAAAACTTTAATTAAAAATTCAACTTAGAGGAGAATTTCATTTAATTTGGTTGTCCTGTAAAGAATAAAACTAACTTCATAAACATAAATATGATATAAGACTTAAATTCATGATAAATTGATTGATAATGGAAAATTTAATAACCAATAGTTTAAATTGAGGGTTCGTTTCAAATGCGATTGAATTAAATGTATTATTATTATTATTAGTTTTAGTCAACAACAAAAAAAGTTGAGTCCAGATACGTGTTGTACGAGTCCAACAAAGTCGCTAAAATGCAAACGAGCCAAGCCGAGCTCTGACCTGACTCACCTCTTTGCGTAAGCGTAGCTATGTTTGTCCTCTCATCATGCGTCAACGCATTTTAAAAAAACCATTTTTTGCTAAACCAAACCCCTATATAAGGAGCATATTCAATATTTCTTTTAACAAAGTAACCCTCCCATCCATTTCAAAATGCAGTTCTTCAACTTGGTTTCCATTTTTCTGTTTGTATCGTCTCTTTTGATATTTAGGAGATGGAAGAAATCAAATAGCCAAAGCAAAAGATTGCCTCCAGGTCCATGGAAAGTTCCTTTTCTTGGAAGCATGTTACATATGCTAGGTGGACTTCCACACTATACCCTACGAAATTTAGCCAAAAAATATGGACCACTTATGCACCTTCAATTAGGAGAAATGTCTGTAGTTGTAGTTACTTCTCCTGAGATGGCAAAAGAAGTACTAAAAACCCATGACCTTGCTTTTGCCTCTAGGCCTAAACTTGAAGCCGTTGAGATTATTGGCTATAACGGGACAGGCATTGCCTTTTCCCCGTATGACGATTACTGGAGACAAATACGTAAAATTTGTGTCTTGGAATTACTTAGTGTAAAAAATGTCCGATCGTTTAGCTCGATTAGACGTGATGAAATTTGTAGTCTTATTGAATTTTTTCGATTATCTGCCGATGAACCAGTTAATGTAACAAAAAGGATATATTTATTCGCAAGCTCTATGTTATTGAGATCAGCTTTTGGGAAAGTAATCAAAGAGCAAGACGAATGTATACGACTAATCAAAGAAGTTTCACAA
The DNA here is from genome assembly GCA_005239525.1 of Nicotiana knightiana. Lineage (NCBI taxonomy): Eukaryota > Viridiplantae > Streptophyta > Magnoliopsida > Solanales > Solanaceae > Nicotiana > Nicotiana knightiana. The sequence continues at coordinate 38,471 of ML432791.1, forward strand.
TTACTAGGAGGGTTTGATGTGGCTGACATATTCCCTTCACAGAAGTTTCTTCATATGCTCAGTGGAAAGAAAGGTAAAATTATGTATCTCCAACATAAGATAGATGCTATTGTTGAGAATATCATCAATGAGCACAAAGAAAATCTTGCAACTGGCAAGATGAATGGTGAATTAGGTGGTGAAGATTTAATTGATGTACTGTTAAGACTTATGAAGGATGGAAGCCTTCAATTTCCAATCACCACTGACAACATCAAGGCCATTATTATTGTGAGTAATGTATACTGCACTCTTACTTTTTAAATTTCATAATATTTTTTGATACTTAGCGAGTTGATATAGTAGCAAGTAGGACTTTTGTTCTTGTTTTCATAATGAAATCTGCACACTAAAAGGGTTATAAAAAAAGTATTTCTAGGGAAATGAAATAATAGCTAAATATCATCTTAGAATATATAACTTTGGCCTTGAAGTTGAAAGATATTCCAGTTGAAGTTGGTGAATTAATTATAAAGATAAATAGCTAGCATTCGTGACATATATCAAACTTGCACATAAATGCAGGACATGTTTGGTGGTGGAACAGAAACTTCATCATCAACCGTTACTTGGGCCATGGTAGAAATGATGAAGAATCCAAGTATACTCATCAAAGCTCAAGCTGAGGTAAGAGACGCCTTTAAAGGTAAAGAAACTTTCGATGAAAATGATGTAGAGGAGTTGAAATACGTAAAGTTAGTCATTAAAGAAACTTTTAGACTCCATCCTCCACTTCCACTGTTGATCCCAAGAGAATGTAGGGAAGAAACAAATATAAATGGCTATACCATTCCTTTAAAAACCACAATCATGGTTAATGTTTGGGCGATGGGAAGAGATCCAAAATATTGGGTTGATGCAGAAAGCTTTAAGCCTGAGAGATTTCAGCATAGCACTATGGATTTTACTGGTAATAATTATGAATATCTTCCCTTTGGTAGTGGAAGAAGGATTTGCCCTGGAATATCATTTGGTTTAGCTAATGTTTATTTGCCACTGGCTCAGTTATTGTACCACTTTGATTGGAATCTTCCTACAGGAATCACTCCAAGTGACTTGGACTTAGCTGAATCGGATGGATTAGCTGTTCTTAGAAAGAGTGACTTATATTTGATTGCAACTCCTTATCCACCTTCATCGGAGTAATTTGGTGGCACCAAAAATATTTTAAACTTATCTTTTCTTCTTATTTACTAATCACTCTCACTATTGTACTTTCTTTCCTGTTGTGCTTTATGTTTTTACTTGTTTATAATGCATCTGTCTTATCTATGGAAAATGTATCATTACAGTTTTACATAGAGAATTTCAAATAAATATTTTTCTCTGTTAAAATTTGGAACGTAATGAATGGGGTTGTACAACAACAACAACATACCCAGTAAAATCCCACTAACAGAGTCTGAGGAGAGTAGAGTGTACGCAGACCTTATCCCTACGTCGAAAAGGGCAGAAAGGCTGTTTCTAGGAAACTCTCGGCTCAACAGTAGAGACAAATGATGCGGTGATGTGTGGGTCGTCACTTTCTTCCCATTTTAAAACAAACATTCGTCCTTGAACGTGCATAAGGACATACCTAAAGTGAAGAATAGATGAGGATAATGACTCCATATGTGGTGCTCGGTCTTCCAGGTCGCCTCCTCGACCGGATGACCCCTCCATTGAACCTTCACTAAAGCATTATTCTTTGATCTCAACTTCTGGACCTGTCTGTCAAAAATAGCCACTAACCCCTCAATATAAGTCAAATCCTTGTCCAGTTGGACTGAGCGGAAGTCTAAAACATGAGACGGATCACCATGTAAGCTAGCTGCTTGGAAGAATAGGTGGTCACCACCAGAATGAAATGAGCTGACTTGGTCAACCTATCCACAATAACCCATACATTGTCAAATTTCTTTGGAGTCAATGGGAGCCCAACAACGAAATCTATGGTAACACACTTTCACTTCCACACGGGAATCTTAAGTTTCTGAACCAAATAACCTGGCCCCTGATTCTCATACTTCACTTGCTTACAATTTAGGCACCAAGCTACATACTCTAATATGTCTTTCTTCATTCTCCTCCACCAATAGTGCTGCCGCAAATCCTGATACATCTTAGCAGCAGTCGGATGAATAGAGTACCGCGAACTGTGGGCCTTCTAGAGGATCATCCTATGCAACCCATCCACATTCGGCACACATAATCGGCCCTGCATCCACAACACACCATCATCTCAAATAGAATTGTCCTTGGCATTGCCATACGTACCATGTCTTTAAGGATAAGCAAATAGGGGTCGTCATACTGAAGCTCTCTGATGCTATCATATAAAGAAGACCGAGAAACCATGCAAGCAAGAACTCGACTGGGCTCTGAAACATCCAATCTAACAAACTGGTTGGCCAAGGCCTGAACATCCATGGCTAGTGGCCTCTCAACTGCGGATCCCGAGTCTCCAGCTAATACAGATCCTGAGTCTCCAGCTAAAGGCAGTCTTCAGAAAATATGGATCCCGAGTCTCCAACTAATTATACCATGATCGCATATCAAACATGAGAACACTCTGTCACCCTGCAACTAATCAAATAATTCATAAATGCATGGTAATGGGTACATGTTCTCCACTGTAATCGTGTTCAACTATTGATAATCAATACACATGCGCATAGAACCATCCTTCTTCATCATGAACAAAAATGGCGCATCGCAAGGCAACACACTATGCTGAATGAAACCCTTATCAAGAAACTCTTGCAACTGCTCCTTCAACTCCTTCAACTTTGCTGGGGCCATACAATATGGTGGAATAGAAATGGGTTGAGTGTCCGACAACAAGTTAATACCAAAATCGATATCCCTATCGGACGTCATGCCTGGTAGATCTGCTGGAAATATAACCAGGAAGTCTCTCACTACCGGAACTGACTCAGTAGTAGGAGTATCAGAAGTAACATCTCTCACAAAGGCTATAGATGCATCACATGCCTTCTTAACCATCCGATGAGCCTTTAGAAATGACACAACCCTACTAGGAACATATTCCAAAGAACCCCTCCACTCTTACCGTGGTAAACATGGCATAACTAATGTCATAGTCTTGGCATGACAATCCAGAATGGTGTGATAGGGTGACAACCAGTCCATGCCCAAGATATTATGAAAGTCTACCATACTAAGAAACAATAGATCAACTTTGGTCTAGAAACCACCAATAACAACTAAACATGACCGATACACACGGTCCACAATAATAGAATCTCATATAGGAGTGGACATATATACAGGACAAATCAAACAATAGCAAGCCATATCCAAATACGGATTAAAGTAATATGAAACATATGAATAAGTGGATCCTGGATCAATTAAGACTAGTGCATCTCTATGACAAACTTCGACCATGCATGTAATAAATGCGTTTGAAGCGAATGCCTCCATCCTACCCGAAAAATCATAGAATCTAGCCTAGCCTCCCCCTCTAGGGCGACCTCTACCCTCCCGTCCCCCCCTAGCTGGCTGCATAGGAGGAGCGGCAACTAGAGCAGCAACCATGGCATGTGAAGTCTGTGGACCTGACTGAATCCATGGAGCCTGAGTAGTCTGTATAGGTGCACCCCGCCTGAGTCTGGGGGAATCCTTCACCATATGACGGGTATCAATACACTCAAAGCAAGTTCCTATTAGGCATGGTTGCTAGGACTGGCTCGGGCCTGGTCGGCTGGACTGACCATGGAAGGCACCCCATAGAAGAGGTGCACTAGAATGTGGCTAAGCAAAGTGTGCAACTTGAGACCTCGGAATAACCAGAGCACCATTAGAAGCTGGAAGTGCTGAGTGAAGTAGACGGCTCGCATGGCCTCTACCATGACAGGTTGTAGCTGCAGCATAGCCACCATTAAATCCTCTAGTACTTCGAGGCGGTTTGGCCTCCCTGTCTTCTCTCTCTCACAACCCCGCATACCCTCCAACCTCCGTGTGATACCCACCACCTTTGATATGGGATATGTATCGTCAACTCTACATCCATTCTTAACATAATACCATAGTTGAGCCCCTCGATAAATCGGCAGACTCGCTCTCTAACTGTAAAAACCAAAGTAGGTGCATGTCATGACAATTCACTAAACTTGACAGCATAATGAGACACTGGCATAGTACCCTTGCAGCTACTCAACTTTGTGTGCCATGTATCCCGAAGGGTCTGGGAATATACAATCTCAAGAACATCTGTGTAAACTGAGTATATGTAAATGAAGCTTCATCGGCTGGGCTACGCTCCTCCTAAATCCACGACCACTAATATGCTACTCCTGACAGCTGGAATATAGTGAAAGCAACTCTGCTCGTCTCCATAATGCCCATTGTGTGGAAAAGATGGTGACAATTTGTAGAATATTTTATGCGTCCTCTGAATCTAAGCCAATGAAAGTAGGAGGATGATACTTCTTGAACCTCTCAAGTCTAGGATGCTCCTCTTTAGATGCCATTGTCCTATTCTCGGGCTGAACCAAAACAACAGGATGCACGGGCATAACCTATAGGACCAGATCAACATGGACTAGCTTTTCTGGAGTACCGGCCGCGGGAGTCTGAGCTTGTACCCGAACATGCTTAAGAATTGTGCGAGGGTCTCCTGAAGTCCAGGGGTGGCAACAGGCACCTCGGGTGCCTGTCCCCCAACTGGAGCTACTGGTGGCTCATCTGTCGCAGCTTGGGCAGATGCTCTAGCTGCAATACGTTCCTCTCCTCGGGCTCTAACACAAAATTGTCATGACCACAATTTTCCACCGCAGGATGTCGTGATGGCACTAAGTCTCTAAGACTAGGTAAGCCTAATATTAAATAATAGCTTAACGCAAATAATCAACACGAATATAAAAGTAAGATTGATAAACTCAAATAAAGTCCCAAAATAAGATCTCAACAACATCTCTCCCAAAATCGGCGGAACTAAGCCATAAGCTCTACAGAATAATCTGGAATATCTACTACAACACTATCTGAATAGGAAATATTATAGAATGAAAGATAAGGGAAGGTGAGTCCGGGGCTTGCGCACATCGAACAGGCATACCTTAAAGTCTCCGGATGACAGCTATAATCAAACACTAACGTCCAGTGTGGGCAGACATACCTGGATCAGCAATAAAGATGTGCAGAAGCATAGTTTGAGTACACCAAAATGATACCTAGTAAGTATAAAACCTAACTTCAGTAGAATAGTGACGAGGCCAGGTCAACACACCTGCTAAGACATAATAAATATAATGAAAATATAATAACGTGAAATAATGGAAGGTGGGGAAATAAATGATATGAAACAAGTTAATAACACATACTAATGATATAATTACAAGCATAAAGATAACATAACGGAAGCAATTAAAGAGAACCACAATATTCAAACGCGGACGAATTGATTAGACAAGGAAGACTAAAGGCAAGAAGAGATGTTCCACCAAATGGTCTTTTGCAACATGAGATACACAACAAGAATCACAACCGAGGTACCACCTCGTATTCACATCTCTCAATTTCAATGATTATCTTTCCTTATACCTCCACGTGAGGCTTACATTTAAATACTTTTGAAAATATTTTTCCTGAAATAGCTACACGCACTTTAGCCAACCTTACGATGTCGCGTGGCTTCGAGTAATTCCCTTACTATCAATGCGCACACAAGTCCCGCCTTATGCCACCACATGCAAACTATCCCTTATCCTTACACCACTAGATTCACATCGTTATCACATCACAATAACAACTCACACCACATGTGCCCATATGCCACAACTTGTAAATAATCAACAATATCAATGTTTTCAGAGAAATAGCACATGGTTTAACCACAATGTGTTTAAGAATATAAACAATAACAAGGAATGTAAATTTTTCAACAAGAAAGATATCTCAATAATTTATACTTCACCTCAATGTGATAACGACTTTCACAACATCAACACCAATACTCAATAATGACATAGATAATGTGTAACCATGATATCAAATAAGGATAAATCACAATGGTAGAGATAACATGTATCAACGACTTCAAATAAGGATAATTCAACAATGGAAAATATAACATGTTACAATGGATTCAAATAAGAATAAATCAACAATGGAAGAGATAACATGTAACCATGGAGGAGGCAACAACTTTAGCTGAATCATAAGAGCAAAGTATCAGGTAAGATATAGAACAAGTGTTAACAGAGTCAAATAACGCATGTAAGGATAGACTAACACAAGTAAAGTAGATTGACTATGAGAGTTTAAAACATGATATGACATTTCAATTAAAGCATGAAAAAAGTCAAAGTAGCCTAAACCGGCCAAATACCACATACAAACCATGTACCCATTTGTCACCTTGAGTACACGCCTTTCACGTACCACAAATAATACAATAAATCCCAAATTCTAAAGGTTAGTTCCTCCACACAAAGTTAGGTAAGTTACTGTAACGACCCAGCCGGTCGTTTTGAGAGTTTCGCCCTGTTTTTTCCCGTTTTAGCTTCATTTTATGTGGTTCAGCTTTATTTATTTGTGCTGGGTCGGTTGGTTCGGGTTCAGAGTGGTCATGATGAGAATTGAGGTGTTTGGTCCCTCAAGGTAGCCTAATAGTTGAGAAAATCAAATGAGATTTGACTTATTGGTGAACGACCTCAGAATACAGATTTTATGGCTCGGATAGCTTTGTTAGGTGATTTGGGACTTAGGAGTATGTTCAGAATATTTTTGTGATGTCCGTAGTAGAATTAGGCTTGAATTGTCGAAAGTTAGTTTTTAGCGATTTTCGGTCGACAGTAGAAAATATGCTATCAGGGTCGGAATGGAATTCAGGATGTTGAATCAGGTTCGTAATGTCATTTTGCATATGTCTGCAAAATTTCCGGTCAACAGGAGGTGTTTCAGTTGGTTTCGACGTAGTTGGCGAAATTTGGATGTTTCAAAGTTCATAGGCTTGAATTTGATGCGATTTTGGTGTTGTTGCATTTTTTTTGGTGCTTCGAAGGCTCGAATACGTTTGAATGATGTTATGGGATAGGTTGGTACGTTTGGTTGAGGTCCCGAGGGCCTCGGGTGTGTTTCAGGTGATTAACGAACCAATTCTTGGCTTGAAAACTGGGCAGATTTCTGCTGGTGTGAGGTTCTGGTTTCTTTCTACGAGATTGTGTGAGGATGTTTGTGATCGCATAGGTTTAAATAAAGGGGACATAATTTTGTTCTACGCAATCGCGTGGTTAGGTTTGCGATCGCATAGGTTGGTAAGGTTACGCAGTGTGATCGCGTGGGAATTTCTGCGATCGCGTAGGGTATTTTGGGGCGCGTGTGTGGGGTGGAGAATTATTCTATGCAATCACGTGTTTTGGTCTACGATCGCATTGGTTGGTTGGTCTTTGAATCGCGATCACGTGCCAATGTTTGCGATCGTAGTGAAGAAAATATATTAGCTGGGCAGAATGTTTAAAAGGCCTGCTGTGCGAATTGACTTATATTTTTCCTCCATTATTGCGAATTGGGAGCACTTTGGAGAGGGTTTAAGAGGGAATTGAAGAAAATCACTTGGAGGTAAGGTTTCTAGTTTCATAACCCGTTTATATGTCGATTTCTAAGTGATTAAACCATAAAATTTGCTGGAATTAGACCCAAATTGGGGAAGAAGGGTGCATGGAAAAATTTATTTTTCTTTTGAGGTTTTGAGTGGGCAATTGTGGTCCGATTTTAGCATTTTTGGTATGTATATAATCGTGGGAGGACGAGAATTCTAATGATATAAAATTTATCGAATTCTGAGACGTAGGCCCGGGGCTCGGATTTGTCCGAATTTTGAGATTCTTGTATAAATTGATAATTTTCGATTGGGTTGTGTTCCTTGAGTACATATTAATGATGTTGAACTGGGTTTGGCTAGATTCGGAGTAATGGGGGGCCAATTTGTGGGGCAAAATCATAGAGGATTAGTGTTGTGGCCCGGTGGAGGTAAGTAATGGTTATAAATCTTGTCCTGAGGGTATGGAACCCAGAACTTCATATTTTCTCACTGATTTTGGAATGGCGCACATGTCAGATGACGAGTATATGGCGCATACAGATATTTGGATTGGACTAGGTCCTCTCCTCGGCAACTAATGAGTTGCATATTTACTTAAAACCTTATGTTAAATTATGTTCTAATGAATTGTGAAATATCTCGGCTACTATAAGTTGTGTTTGGGGCCTCGTGCCGATTGATTTAGACCCCTTGGGGGCTTTTTACTGTTGTTTTCCTTACTATTTGTTGATGATTTCACTCAGCATCATTGTGCATACTATTTTTCGAAACTCAGCATGATTTACACCACTTTGAGATTTAAACTGATGTTTTGGGTCGAGTATCATGTTTTACTGATTCGCCCGAGGGGCCTTTCGTGTGGTTCTGCTGAGTGTGGCCGAGGGCCAGAGTGATGGTGAGGTGCTGAGTGAGGCCGAGGGCCTGATTGTGAGGATATGATATGCCACGAGGTGGCTTGATATTAGCACTTGGGCTGAAGGAGACCGTGTGGAGTGGGAGTCTGTACATACCCCCAGTGAGCGCAGGTACCTATAGAGTGCCGAGTGCGGAGTGACGAGTGATTGGGAGGCATGAGTGACTGTGAGGTGCTTAGTCACTGATTACGAGTGATGGTGAGGTATGCCCTAGGGGCTGATTATGAGTGACTGTGAGGCATGCCCGAGGGTTTAATTATGATACATGTTTTGCCCGAGGGGCTGATAATGATATAAGATTTGCCCGAGGGGCTACTGATGATTTTACTACTTTCACTCTGAGTTATGAAATATGTTTTGCCCGAGGGGCTACTGATGATTTACTACTCTCACTCTGAGCTTATGAAATATGTTTTGCCCGGGGGGCCTCTATATGATTCATTTCATTTTTATACTAAACCTTTCGATTGAAGTTGTTGAAAAATATACATTCCAGAAAGGATTTTTCTGAAGGTGATTTTAAGGCATGATGACTTCACATATATTTTTTATACTGCTGGAAAGAAAGGATGTGCCTCTTGTGATTTCATGACATTGATTTTATGTGTTTCCTGCTTCTCAGACTTGATTTATTTTCATTACTACTGAGTTGTCGTACTCACATTACTCCCTGCACCTTGTGTGCAGATTCAGGTGTTAGGGCAGGGTGAGCAGCCTATCTATTCCAGAGATTCTCGGAGGTTTGCGAGGTAGCTGCATGTGTCCGCAGTCCTGCTCCATCTCTTGTTTAATATATAGAATTTATTTTAGTTGAGATATATATTTTTGTAGATGCTCAAGACCAGTGACTCCATGTTCTCGGGGGTTGTATATATTATTTAGTATAGTTCTAACTGTTTTTATAAATGTAAAAAGGAAGCTATGATTCGAGTTGGGTTCTGGCTGGCTTAGTTCCATGGTAGGCGCCATCACGACTAGCCTGGTTTTGGGGTCGTGACTGTTAGTTACCTCAATTAGGCCAACTCAACCCTCGGAAATAGCTTTTCCCTTAAAATCCATCTCTACACGGGTCAAATATAACAAAAATTGACTCAATATCATCAAACACTACAAGGTAAAACAATTATAAAGGATAAATCTATAATATTTACACTTTTTCCATAAAGTCAAAAAAAGTCAAAGGGGGCTCACCCGATCAAAACCCGAGTTCTAGGGTAGATTCCAACTACTCATAACCCCACAAGTCAATATATGTGATTAGTTTCAAAATCCGAGTCCAAATTGACTCTCAAAACTCGATTTCTCATTTTTCAAAAGCTTGACAAAGATTCCCAATTTTTCCTCTTTAATCGTATAATTTTGATGTTTAATCTAAGATATATTGATGATGTCACGACCCAAAATTCTAACTCAGGTCGTGATGGCGTCCAACACCGGGGTCAGGCCAGCCAACACTCAGATTACTAAGGATTTCCCATATTTGATTAAACATCCCAACACGTGCCAAGTTTTAAAGTTCAAAACATTAATTGAAAAAGATAATTTGCCAATTTAACCAATGGCAGTCATAAAGAGGCATGAGCCAACATATATATATAGATTCGCAAACTATAATATCTACCATGTGTGTGCAAGGAACTAGTGTCGCAAGTCCTACGGGTATACTAACAAAATGTACAAAAGATATAATATGACTGTCCCATTGTCTGGAAGAAATAGACGGGAATAACAAAATAAACTCCATGGTGCTGCCGAGGATCGTCAGGAGAAGCAGCTCACCGTGAAGTCAGGTCCAGTCTATACTCAGAATCGAGCTCCGGTCTGATAACCAGATGCACCAGCCTCAAGAACTGTACAATTAAGTACAGAAGCGTAGCATGAGTACATAAATATATATGTACCCAGTGAGTATCCAGTCTAATCTCAAAGAAGTAGTGAGGAGAGGTCGACTTGACACTCACTAGGGTCAAACAACATAATTAACAAGATATGGTAACAACAATAAGAATACGAGGATGATAAGACATTAAACATTCAAGTAACTGCAATACAAGTAAAAGCTGGAAGTAAACAAAAAAATTACTACTTCATTTTATTTTTCCCAAATATCCGCTCACTCAATATCCATGAAAATCATTAACAGTTAAGCATACGCATACGGGATAAGGACAACCAGCATGAGCGATCATAATAATCATATTTGTGCACTGTCGAGGGTCGAACAACCCAAACCATAATGTATCTTTCAATCTCGCCGTGGCGTATGGCCCGCTCCCATGAGAGTGGGGAAAATAACACTCCGCTCGCGGAATGTAAATTGCGAAGCGGTCGCATGCACACACAATATTCTTCATAAATTTACTTTCTAGTGAAAAATTCCTTTAAATTATCAAATTCCATGATCTCAGAGAAACAAAGCCGCATATGACATAAATTCACAAAGCATATAGTTCATTTCAAGGAAAAGGCACAAGGCATGGTGTAGGCCTAACTACTCGGACATAACAATAATAGCCGCTACGTACGGACTCTCGTTGCTTTGTACGTACGTAGCCTCCACAAACATTAGCACATAGTCATTTATATCACCTAGGGGGACAATTCCCTCTTACAAGGTTAGAAAGGAGACTCACCTCGTTGTGAACCTACTCTCCGGGTCAAGAACGCGCCCGAAACTCCAAACTCTTCACCCAAGGACTCGAAACTATCCAAATGTTACATAAATATATCAATTTACACTCAAAAGTATGGAATTCTCCTATTTACTTAGTCATTTCATCCTACTTGAAGAAATCCCAAAATTCATCCCCGGGCCTGCATGTTCGGATTTCGGAAATTTTTGAAGGAATCACTTACCCATAACCCAAGGATCATTAATATGTGGTTTTTGTATAATTTCATCGCTAATTAATGAGTAATTCCCTAATAGGAAGTTAACTTGACTAGGAACCCATGCATTAAACTAACATTAGTGTAGAATTCACTTACCTTTTAGTAGCTAGGCCGTGGAGCTGTTTCAAGGTCATCTATTGTGGAAGATAATGGAGTGAAATGAATAAATCCCGTGTTTTAAAGAACTCACTGCCTACTATGGTTCCGCATCTGCGGCTCAAGGATCACACCTGCGGTCTCACATCTGCGAGTAAAGGCTCGCACCCTCAGAAATGGGACAAGGGGCTTAGGCTCGCAGCTGCGGAACTGAGTCCGCACCTGCGGGAAAGGGACTGCACCTGCGAGAAGAGGGCAGCCCATCTAGAGGTCGCACCTGTGAGGTTGGGACCGCATGAGCGATCCCGCACCTGCGACTAGGCAACCGCACCTGCGGTCACACCAGAACAGGTGCACCAGCAATTGCTTCAGCTGGTTTTTAGCCTCGTATGGTGCCCGAGAGGCACCTGGTCTCACCCGAGCCCCCGTCCAAGTATACCAACAAGTCCAAAATCATAATACAGACTCGCTCGAGCTTTCGGAACATTCAAAACAACGCTAAAACTCAAAATCACACCTCAAAACCCCTAAAGATAAAACATAAGAACTTTAAGTCCGTGAATTTGCTAACAATGCGCTGAATCAACCTATACTACTCGGAATGACACCAAATTTTTGAAGCAAGTCATAAATAATATAACAGAACTATTCCCAGTCTCACAAATTCTGTTTGGACCTCTGTAACACAAAACACGTCCCAAAACACAATATGAACTTAAGGAAACTCTTATTTTGCTATTGGGCGCCGAAACGCTCCCGGGTCATTCAAAACCCATTCTGAACATACGCATAAGTCCGAAATCATTGTACGAAGCTACAGGACCCGTCGAAACTCGATTCCGAGATCGTTTACTCAAAATGTTGACTGAAGTCAAACTTGGCCAAAAGGCCAACCTTAAGGAACTAAGTGTTCCTATACTACTATAAACACTTCCGAATCCCGGACCACCCGACCTGCAAGTCATAAATCACAATAAGATTCTATGGGAAGTTTCATTTAGGAAAACGGGGTTCGATCACGCAAAATGACCGGTCGGGTCGTTACATTCTCCATCTCTTAAGCAAACTTTCATCCTCGAACGGGTCTAGAATCATACCTGTAGTGCTGAATAAGTGCGGATATCTGCTCTACATGTCTTCCTCAGACTCCCAAGTCGCCTCCTCGACTGGTTGGCCCCTCCACTGGACCTTTACGCAGAAACTCTCTTGGATGTCAACTGGCGATCCTGCCTGTCAATAATAGAAATTGGCTCCTCCTCGTAGCCCAACCTCTCATCCAACTGAATAGTGCTTAAATCAAGCACGTGAGAGAAGTCGGCGTGGTACCTTCGGAGCATAGATACGTGAAAGACCGGATGAACTCCCGATAAACTGGGAGGTAAAGCTAGCTCGTAAGCAACCTACCCAACTTACCTCAACATCTCGAAGGGACCTATAAACCCCGAGCTCAGATTTCCCTTCTTCCCTAACCTCATAATACCCTTCATCGGCGAGACCTTCAACATTACGTTGTCTCCCTTCATAAATGCTACATCACGCGCCCTCTGATCCGCGTACCTCTTCTGTCTGGACTGTGTTGTGCGGAGCCTCTCCTGAATCAGCTTCACCTTCTCCAATGCATCCTTCACCAAGTCGGTGCCATATAACTTAGCCTTGCCAGGCTCAAAACACCCGATAGAAGAACGACATCGCCGACCATACAAAGCCTCAAATGGAGCCATCTCGATGCTGGACTGATAACTATTATTGTAAGAAAACTCGGCCAAAGGAAAGAGCTTGTCCCACTGACCTCCGAAGTCAATCACACATGCCCTGAGCATGTCCTCCAATATCTGAACTGTAAGCTCCGACTGACCATCAGTCTGAGGGTGAAATAATGTTCTAAGATTTATCTGGGTACCCATATCACTATGAAATGCTCTCCAGAAGTGCGAGTGAACTGAGGACCTCGATCTGATATAATGGACACCGGAACACCGTGCAACCTGACTATCTCCCGAATCTATATCTGGGCCAACCTCTCAGAAGTATATGTAGTAGCCACTGGAATGAAATGCGCAGATTTGGTCAATCTATCCACAATGACATAAACCGCGTCAACTTTCCGCAAGGTCCGAGGCAACCCAACCATGAATTCCATAGTGATGAGTTCCCACTTACACTCAGGAACGGGCATCTGCTGAAGTAGGCCTCCTGGCCTCTGGTGCTCATACTTAACCTGCTGGCAATTAAGACACCTAGACACATACTCCACAATGTCCCACTTCATCCGCCTCCACCAACAATTTTGCTTCAAATCACGATACATCTTCGTAGCACCAGGATGAACAGAATACCGAGAACTGTGTGCCTCCTCTAGAATCCTCCCTCTCAAGCCATCGACATTAGGAACGCATAAACGGCCCTGAAGTCTCAGAGTACCATCCTCGCCAATAGTAACCTCCTTGGAACCACCCTGAACCACTGTCTCCCATATCTCTGCCAAGTACGGATCATCAAACTTCCGAGCCTTAATCTCTCCCAATTACGAAGACTGAGAAACCACATGTGCTAAAAATCGGTAAGGCTCTGAAAAGTCTAACCTCACCAGGAGATTAGCCAAGGACTGAATGTCCAAGGCTAGAGGTCTCTCCTCTGCTGCAATGTAAGCCAAGCTACCCATACTCTCTGCCCTCCTGCTCAAGGCATCTGCTACAACATTTTCCTCGCCCGGATGATAAAGAATGGTGATATCATAATCCTTCAACAACTCAAGCCATCTGCGCTACCTCAAATTAAGATCCCTTTGCTTGAACAAGTGCTGCAAGCTGCAGTGGCCAGTATAAACCTCACAGGACAGACCATACAAGTAGTGCCTCCAAATCTTAAGAGCATGAACAATCGCCGCCAATTCTAATTCGTGCACAGGGTAATTATTCTCATGAACCTTCAGCTAGTGCGAAGCATAAGCAATAACTCTCCCTTCCTGCATCAACACACATCCCAAACTGACACATGAAGCATCGCAATACAACATATACATCCCCGAACCGAAAGTCAATATCAGAACTGGTGCTGAGGTCAATGTTGTCTTGAGCTTCTGAAATCTCGCCTCGCACTCGTTGGACCATCAGAGCGGGGCATTCTTCTGAGTAAATCTAGTCAATGAAGCTGCAATAGAAGAGAACCCCTCCACAAATCGGCGATAATAGCCTTCTAGGCCCAAAAAGCTCATGATCTCTATAGCTGAAGTAGGACGCGACCAACTCTGAACTGCCTCAATCTTCTCCGGATCAACCTTGATACCCTCTCCGGATACCACATGCCCCAAAAATTCCAATGAATCCAACTAGAACTCACACTTGGAGAACATAGCATAAAGCTTCTATTCTCGCAAAGTCTGGAGCACAACTCTCAAATGCTGTTCGTGCTCCCCCCGGCTACATGAGTAAATCAAAGTGTCATCAATGAATACAATGATAAAGGAATCAATATACGGCCTGAACATCCTGTTCATCAAGTCCATAAATGTTGCTGGGGATTAGTCAAGCCAAAGGACATCACCAGGAACTCATAATGTCCATATCTCGTACGAAAAGCAGTCTTCGGAAAATCTGAGACCCGAATCTTCAACTGGTGTTATCCCTATCTCAAAATAATCTTAGAAAACACATGAGCACTTTGCAACTGGTCAACCAAATCATCGATGCGCGTCAAAGGATATTTGTTCTTAATGGTGACCATGTTCAACCAGCGGTAATCAATACACATCCACATGGACCTATCCTTCTTCTTCACGAATAGAACTGGAGCACCCAACGCCGATACACTTTGTCTGATGAACCCCTTAGCCAACAACTACTCAAGCTGCTCCTTCAACTCTTTTGGAGCCATACAGTACGGAGGAATAGATATAAGCTGGGTGCCTGGAGCTAAATCAATGCAGAAATCAATATCACGATCCGGAGACATGCCTAGAAGGTTTGAAGGAAATACATCATCAAACTCTCGAACCACTGGTACTGAATTAATCATCGGAGACTCAGCGGTGGTGTCCCGCACATAAGAAAGATAGTCCAGACAACCCTTCTCGACCATATGTCGAGCCTTCAGGAATGAAATAACCTGGTTGGCTGCACTAACTGAGGAACCTCTCCACTCCAGTATAGGTAACTATCTTGGCATAGAAATATAGCATGGCATGATAGGGAGATAGCCAATCCATGGCTAGAATAACTTCAAAATCAACCATGTCGAGCAATAGAAGGTCTGCTCGGGTTTCGTACCCATAGAAGGTGATCACATAAGACTGATAGACCTGGTCTAACACTACAAAATCGCCCATAGGAGTGTACACATATATATAGGATAACCTAAGGACTCACGAGGAACATACAAAAAATGAGCAAATAATGCTGAAACATATGAATAGGTGGATCCTAGATAAAATAACACTGATGCCTCTCTACCACATACAGAAATAATACCTGTAATCACGGCATCTGAGGCCACTGCATCTGATCTGGCCGGAATAGCATAGAATCTAGCTGGAGCACCGGAATATTTAGGTCTACCAGAATGAACAGGAGCTGACGGACCTCCCCCTAGATGGCCTCAACCTCTAGGACGACACCTGCCGCCCTGTCCTCCACCTCTAGGTGGCCGAGCTACTGGTGCTGGACCCATAAGCTAATAACCCTGCTGCACTGCTTTGCCCCGAAGCGTGGGGCAATGTCTCTTCATATGACCTGGATCCCAACACTCATAACAACCTCCAGGTATCATAGCCTGCTGCCCCGAAGAAGAACCCTACATGGCTTGAGGGCGGTGTGTACTCTCTGGCATAGTACTAAAGTAAAGACTGGAGGATCCTTGATGACTAGAATAACTACCCGGCGAACTCTGAATAGCTGGAGGGCAGTAAGAATGCTCTGGCACACATCGGGGAGGTGATAGGGGTGCTGAATATGGAGGCATGTTGCGCTGACCTCTAACAAAATGACCTCTGCCCCTAACTGAGGCACCTCTAAAATCTCCGGAGAATCTGGCTCTCCTGTCCTGCTGACCCTGGTCTCTGGCTCTCGATCGATAACCCTCAATCCCACGAACTATCTCGACCACAAGATGATAGGGAGTCCCCATCTCCACCTCTCGGGACATGTTGGCCCTAATACCTCAGTGCAGCCTAGCTACAAATCTCCGCACTCTCTCGGCATCAGTAGGTAATATCATGAGTGCATGGCGAGACAACACTAAAAATCTAGCCTCATAATCTGTCACTGACATTTGTCCCTGCTCAAGTTTCTCAAACTGATACCATAACTCTTCCCTCTTAGAAGGTGGGATATATCTGTCTAGATAATCTGAGTGAACTGCTCCCAAGTAATAGGAGGAGAATCTGCTGGCTTCTAAGAATATAAGACTGCAACCATCTGCGAGCTCTGCCCTTAAACTGAAAGGTAGTGAAATCCACTCCATGGGACTCTACTATCCTCATGTTGTGTAGTCTGTCCCTACACCTGTCAATGAAATCTTGGGCATCCGCGCCTCGCTCACCCTCGAATACTGGAGGGTGCAGTGGAGTCCATCTACCCAATAACTTCTGTGGATCGCCATCCGCAGCTGGTCTGGGCTCAGGTGCTGCTGCTACATGCTGGACCCCATCAACGGGCAGTGTACCCGGGGTACGATGTACTGTTGCTGCCTGACCTGCGGCCTGGGCGTTAGGCGTTAGGGCTCCCCCTCCCACCTGAGATGTGGCAGGATCCGTTGGGAATAAGCCATTCTGGTACATAGTGTCCATAAACCGCATCATACGACCCATGACCTCCTGGAAGCCTGGCACCGCCATGAAGTCCACTGGAGCAGGATCTGCTAGGGGAACCTCGTCCTGCTCCTCTATGATAGGATCCTCCGGTGGTGGTGTAACTGTAATAGTTCTGGGACGCCCTCGTGCCCTACCTTGGGTCGGTTCCCTCCCCCGACCTCTACCACGACCTCGGACAATGGGGGTAGCGGCCCCTCCCGTGTCTGGAATATCGGATGCGCGCTTCCGCACCATCTGTGAGAGAATAGAAGAATGAGATTTAGTAAACCATCGACTGCACGATAGAATAAGAATAAGGAGCGGTTTCCTAACACCCTATAGCCTCCTGAAGATAAGTATTGTACCGATCAGCAAGACTCTACCGGGTTTTCCCGTGACTCGTGAGACCTACGTGAACCTAGAGCACTGATACCATGTTGTCACGACCCAAAATCCTAACTCGGTTCGTGATGGCGCCCAACACCGTTTTTAGGCAAGCCAACACTCAGATTACTAAGTATTTTCCCATATTTGATTAAACATCCCAACACATTCCATGTTTTAAAGTTCAAAACATTAATTGAAAAAGATAATTAGCCAATTTAACCAAAAGCAGTCATAAAGAGGCGTGAGCCAATATATATATATATATATATATATATACAGACACGCAAACCATAATATCTACCACGTGTGTGCTACGAACTAGTGTCACAAGTCCTAGGGGTATACTAACAGAATGTACAAAAGATATAATATAACTGTCCCACTGTCTGGAAGAAATAGACGTGAATAAGAAAAGAAACTCCATGGTGCTGCCGAGGATCGTCAGGAGAAGTAGCTCACCATGAAGTCAGGTCCAATCTATACTGAAAGTCGAGCACCGGTCTTACAACCAGATGCACCAGCCTCAGGACCTGTACAATTAAGTACAGAAGCATAGCATGAGTACATAAAAAAATATGTACCTAGTGAGTATCCAGTCTAATCTCGAAGAAGTAGTGACGAGAGGTCGACTTGACACTCACTAGGGTCGAACAAGATAATTAAAAAGATATGATAACACAAATAGGCATACGAGGATGATAAGACAGTAAACATTGAAGTAACTACAATACAAGTACAAGTACAAGCTGGAAGTAAACAAACAATTACTACTTCATTTTCTTTTCCCCAAATATCTGCTCACTCAATATCCATGAAAATCATTAACAATTTAGCATGCGCATATAGGATAAGGATAACCGGCCTGAGCTATCATAATAATAATATATGTGCAGTACCGAGGGTCGAATGGCCCGAACCATAATGTATCTTTCAATCTCGTCGTGGCGTACGACCTGCTCCCATGAGAGGGGGAAATAACACTTCGCTCGCGGAATGTAAATTGCGAAGCAGTCGCATGCACATACAATATTCTTCATAAATTTTACTTTCTAGTGAACAATTCCTTTAAATTCTCAAATTCCATGATATCAGAGAAACAAAGCCGCATATGACATAAATTCATAAAGCATATAGTTCATGGTGTAGGCCTAACTACCCAGATATAACAATAATAGCCGCTACGTACGGACTCTCGCCACTTTGTACGTACGTATCCCCCAAAAACACTAGCACATAGTCATTTAAATCACCTAGGGGGACAATTACCTCATAGAAGGTTAGAAAGGAGACTCACCTCGTGTCGAACCTACTCTCCGGGTCAAGAACGCGCCAGAAACTCCAAACTCGGTACCCAAGGACTCGAAACTAGACAAATGTTACATAAATATATCAATTTACACCCAAAAGTATGGAATTCTCCTATTTAATTAGTTATTTCATCCTACTTGAAGAAATCCAAAAATTCATCCACGGGCCCGCATACTCGGATTTTTGAAATTTTTGAAGGAATCATTTACCCATAACTTAAGGATCGTTTATATATGGTTTTTGTATGATTTCATGGCTGATTAATGGGTAATCCCCTAAATTTTCATAAAGCCCTAGGTTACTACCCAAATAATTGATTTTCAGTAATTAGGTAGTTAATTTGACTAGGAATTTATGCATTAAACTAACATTAGGGTAGATTTCACTTACATTTTAGTATCTAGGTCATGGAGCTCTTTCCCAAGCTTTCAAGGTCGTCTATGGTGGAAGAAAATGGAGTGAAATGAATAAATCCCATGTTTTAAATAACTCACTGCCTACTGTGGTTCCGCAACTGCGGCTCAAGGACCACACCTGCGATCTCGCACCTGTGAGTAAAGGCTCGCACCTGCGGAACTGGGACAAGGGGCCTAGGCTCGCACCTGCGGAACTGAGTCCACACCTGCGGGAAAGGGCCCGCACCTGCGAGAAGAGGGCAGCCCATCTGGAGGTCGCACCTGTGAGGTTGGGACCGCAGGAGCGGTCCCGCACCTACGACTAGGCAACCGCACCTGCGGTCACACCAGAACAGGTGCACCAGCAATTGCTTCAGCTGGTTTTTAGCCTCGTATGGTGCCCGAGAGGCACGTGGGCCTACCCAAGCCCCCGTCCAATTATGCCAACAAGTCCCAAATCATAATACGGACTCGCTCGAGCCTTCGCAACATTCAAAACAATGCTAAAACTAAAAATCACACCTCAAAACCCCTAAAGATCAAACATAAGAACTTCAAGTCCTTGAATTTGCTCACAATGCGCTGAATCGACCTATACTAATAGGAATGACACCAAATTTTGCAAACAAGTCATAAATAACATAACAGAACTATTCCCGGTCTCGATAATTCGATTTGGACCTCGATAACACAAAAACACGTCCCAAACCATAATATGAACTTAAGGAAACTCTTATTTCGCTATTGGGCGCCGAAACGCTCCCGGGTCCTCCAAAACCCATTCCGAACATACGTCCAAGTCCGAAATCATCATACGAAGCTACCAGAACCGTCAAAACTCGATTCCGAGGTCGTTTACCTAAAATATTGACCGGAGTCAAACTTGGCCAAAAAGGCCAACCTTAAGGAACTAAATGTTCCTATACTACTCTAATCACTTCCGAATCTCGGACCACCCGTCCCCGCAAGTCATAAATCACAATAAGCCTCTATGGGAAGTTTCATTTAGGGGAACGATGTCCGATAATGCAAAACAACCGATCGGGTCGTTACAGATGAAACATAGTTAGACATTGCATAGAATCACTTACCTAGTGTTAGGATATTAACATCCCATCTCCAAATTTCCTCCTATAGAGTCTAGGATTCTAAAATGAGAGAATATGTTGAAAAATTGCGACTCCCAGCTCTTTTGACCCACTGTACATATCACATTCGCGACACTGAATTTACATTTGTGAACCCTCGCAATTGCGAATCAGGAATCGCATTTGCAAACACTGACATGCTCAACAGTTGTCCCTATTGCAAAGCTGGACATCTTCAAAAAAGCAAACAATAGTTCGCAAAAGTGACCCAAGCCCCAGGCTTAGTTATTTTGCAATTGGGAAGGGGCCAGTCGAAATTGCGACATTAGAGCACCCCCTTGTCACCCTCGCAATTGCGAGGCTGGTGCATGGAATTGCGATAACATAGCACTATCAACACCAACAATTCCATTTTTAGTCCAAAGCATTTCGAAATATATCCGAAACTCATCTGAGCCCACGGGGCTCCAAACCAAATATATCCACAAGTCTAAAACATCATATGAACTCGCTTACGTGATCAAAACACAAAAATAACATATTGAACTACGACCAGATACCAAAACGCATAAATTTCAAAGTAAATTTTGAGAGCCTCTAGAATTGCAGCTAAGTGTCTGAATCCTATCATTTCAACTCCAAATGATACCAAATTTTGCAAAAAAGTGCTAAATAGCATAATAAACCTATTGCAAGTCCCAAAATCAAATTCCAAACTCGATAGCTAAAATCCAACCTACAGTCAAATGTTTCAACTTCAAATAGCCAAACTTCGCCAATACAACACAAATCAACCTATGGACTTTCGAATTCGGTTCTGGGCATATGCCAAAATGCAAAATCACGATAAGAAGCTAACGAAGCCATCAAAACACCGTTTCGAGGTCATTTTACAAAAGTCAATGTTTGATCAACTTTCCTTCTTAAGCTTCTAAGTCAATAAACCAAAGGGTCAAAAATACCCAAAATCATCCCGGAACGAAACTAATCAACCACGTAAGTCATAAACCATAAGCACACATGTGTGAAGCATCAAAAAAGGTAACGGGGCGCAATTAAACAAAATGACAGGTCACATCTTCATATTCTATCATTTATTATGAACCAATTATACCCTATACAGATAGTTCCTTTACTTTACGCTGACATATCTTTGTGTCATCGGGAAGTTGGTGAAAATCTATTTCTTGGTGGGAAATATTCTGAATAGTCGATGACGCGTTAAATGACACACATCATCTCGCATTTAATACCACGAACACGTGTTTCCCCACGATTCACCAATATTTTTGCCGGTTCTCGAGGCTATGATGACCATGCTTTTTGTCGTCTATATCCTTACTTATACTCATCACTTTACCTCTTTCACTTCAAAAACTTTCATACTTTCATCATCTTCTTTGCACTTAACATCCTTCTGCTTTCATCATTTTCTTACTTTCTTCAAAAATTCCACTACTTTTTTACTACCATGTCTTATTTAACTGAATCTTTCAAAAACTCTTTTCTTCTCTTCGGGCGAGGCCTAAAGAGAAATAAAGAAAAAGAGGTTGATGTTGACATTGTTCCTCTCATGGTAAGCGCCATCATACCCAAACATTTGATCATCGCCAATGACTTCCAAGAGAAGTTTCCATCCGTATCTCTACCGACTTAGGCCGTTAGTAGGTATCCTTCCTCTATTCGCCCTTCCTGTATTGCTGCTATGACGGAAGACCGCAACTTCCCAAACCTTAACATCATTTCTCCAACCATGATAGAGCGTGTTACCTTCACCGAGTAAGGTTTTATGTACGTCTATAAGTATTCTTTCACCGTGTGTCCGTTTCCATTGAGTGGAGGGCTCGACCCCGTGGTCTTGGAGGTCTGCCACTGGTACCAGGTCTACTTGGCACAAGTAGGCCCTTCTGTGTGGTGAATGGTGGCTTGTCTACGCCAGTTGCGTATGGAGACTGGGAAAACCTTAACGCTAGCAGACATGGTGACTCTCTACTCCCCCAAAAATCTTCCGTGGGGGAGTAACAATTTTAAGCAAACATGGTCGCCACGCCCTTCTCACCAACGTGGTGGACACCACTATGGGCACAAGGCGTGGACCAATGGGTTTAGAAGATTATGGTTATTACTAAGCCAGAAACCCGTCAATGGAAGGAGATGGCCCCCAAATATGGGTGGAAGGCCAAGAACCACGGTAAACCGAGTCCTTCTTCCTTTTGCCTCTGTATGAACATAAGAACATTTGCTAAATACAGTTTTTCCTTGATTAAGGTCTCCCTCAAGGCTCTGTCACTGGACGACCTCAATTTTAGACCTTAGAATGTCGTGATGGAAGACTACGTTAGGCTAACATTTAATAATAACATAACAGGAATAACCAAAATGTGGTACTAAAAATAAAACAGATAAACTCATATTAACTTCCAAAATGTGCATGATATCACAACTTCAAAACTAATACTTAATAATGAGAGAGATAATGTGTAACCACGATATCAATTAAGAATAAATCACAATGAGAGAGGTAACGTGTAACAATGACTTCAAATAAGGATAAATCAACAATGGAAGAGTTAATATGTAGCAATGTCTTTAAATAACAATAAATCAACAATGGAATAGATAACATGTAACAATGAAAATGGCACAGAGTTCAACTAAAGCATAAGAGCAACGTATCAAGCAAGGTGTAGAACAAGTGTTAACAAAGTCGAATAAGACATGTAAGGATAGACTAACACAAGTAGGAGTAGATTGACTATGAGAATTTAAAACATGACATGACTATTCAATTAAAGCATGCAAAGAGTCAAAATAGCCAAAACCGGCGAAATAAAATATACAACCCGTGTACCCACTCGTCACCTTGAGTACACGGATTTCACATAGCACAAATAACACAATAAATCCCAAATCCTAAGGGATAGTTCCCACACACAAAGTTAAGCATGATACTTACCTCAACTAGGCCAACTCAACCATCGAAAATATATTTTTCCCTAAAATTTGTTCCACACGGGTCATATCTAACAAAAATTGACTTAGTATCATCAAACAATGCAAGGGAAAACAATTCCGACAGATAAAGCTATGATATTTACATTTTTCCAAAACGTCAACAGAAGTCAAATCGGGGCCTGCTCAGTCAAAATCCGAGTTCAAGGGTAGATTCCGACTACTCATAACCTCACGTGTCCATATATGTGATTAGTTTCAAAATCCAAGTCCAAATTGACTCTCAAAACTCGATTTTGTATTTTTCAAAAACATGATAAAAATTCCTAAGTTTTCCTCTTGATTTGCATAATTTTGATGTTAAATCTAAGATAATTTGATGAAAATTATTTAGACATTTATTAGAATCACTAACCCAATCTTAGGAGATGAAAATCCCTCACCAAATCGCCTCTTACCGAGTCGGGTTCTAAAATGAGAGAATATGTTGAATAATCGCGACTCTCAGCCCTTTTGTCCCGCTGCAGATGTCGCCTTTGTGAACCCTCGCAATTGCAGATCATGGATCACATTTGTGAACCCTAACAGCCCAACAATTCTTGCAATTACAAAGTTGGACATCTTCACAAAAGCGAACAATTGTTCGCAAAAGTGACCCAAGCCCCAGGCCTGCTTATTTCGCAATTGTGTAGGGGCCAGTCGAAATTGCGATATCATAGAATCCCGCTGTCACCTTCACAATTCTAAGGCTGGTGCTTGCAATTGTTATAACAAAGCACCATCAACACCAACAATTGCATTTTTAGTCCAACATATTTCGAAGCATGTCCGAAACTCATATGAGCAATCGGGGCTCCAAAACAAACATCCGCACAAGTCTAAAATATCATACGAACTTTCTCACGTGATCAAAACACAAAAATAAAATCAAGAACTACGAATCGGATACCAAAATGCATGAATTTCAAAGTAAATTTTGAGAACCTCTAGCATTGCAACTAAGTCTCTGAATCCAACCGTTTCAACTCCAAATAATATCAAATTTTGCAGAAAAGTTCTAAATAGCATAACAAGCCTATTCTATGACCCAAAATCAAATTCCAAACTCTATAGCTAAAAGCCAACCTCAGTCAAACCTTTAACCTTAAAATTTCAAAACATTGGCAAAACAACACAAATCAACCTACAGACTTACGAATTTGGTTTTGGGCATACACCAAAGTCCAAAATCACGATACGAAGCTAACGAAGTCATCAAAACAGTGTTCCAAGGAAGCTTTCACAAAAGTGGTCAACATTCCTTCTTAAGCTTCAAAGTCAGGAACCAAAGGGTCCAAAACAACAAAAATCTTCTCGGAATGAAACTAATCAATCACGTAAATCATATAACCATAAACACACATGAGTGAAGTATCAAAAAGGGTAAGAGTGCATTTAACCTTATTCTGCTTTCATCAGTTTCTTACTTTGTTCAAAAACTCCACTACTATTTTATTACCATGGCTTCTTTAACTGAATCTTTCAAAAACTCTAGTCGTCTCCTCGGTGGAGGCCTGAAGGGAAACAAAGACAAAGAGGTTGATGTTGACGCTGATCCTCCCATGGTAAACATCATACCTAAACACCTGAGCATCACTAATGACTTCCAAGAGAAGTTTTCATCCGCATCTCCACATACTTGGGCCATTAGCAGGTATCCTTCCTCTCTTCGCCCTTCCAGTATTCATGCTATGAAGGATGACAATAACTTCCCAAACCTTAACATCATTGCTCCAAACATGATAGAGTGAGTTACCTTCACCAAGGAAGGTTTTACATACGTCTACATGTATCCTTTCACCATGTGTCAATTTCCACTTAGCAGAAGGCTCGACCCTGCAATTTTGGAGTTCTGCCAGGGGTACCAGGTCAACTTGGAATAAGTAAGCCCTTCTGTATGGAGAATGGTAGCTTGTCTATGCAAGTTGTTCGTGGAGATTGGGAAAACCCTAACCTTGGCACACATGATGAATCTCCACTCCCTCAAAAATCATATATGGGGGAGTAATACATTTCATTAAACGTGGCCACCATGCCTTTCTCACCAACGTGGATGATGATAGTAATCGTGGATGGATGAAGCAGTTTTTGATCATTGCTACCAGAGATGTCATCCCAACCACAACTCTATCCTTTCCTGAATCATGGAATCGTTCGATTAAGTTTGTTATTTATTCATATCTTTCCTTCATAAAAATGTCGTTTCCCGTCATCGTTGACCTCTTTATTTCAATAGTTTCAGTTGCTCGGTGGACACCCCAAGATTTCAAGGCATGGACCAATGGGTTGAGAAGATTCTAGTTATTACAATGCTAGAAACCCGTCGATGGAAGCAGATGACCCCTAAACATGGGTGGAAGGCCAAGAACCACGGTAAACCAAGTCCTTCTTCCTTCTGCCTTTGTATGAACATAAGTAAATTTTCTAAATACACATTTTTCTTGATTCAGGACTCCCACAAGGATCTATCAATGTATGACCCCAATTTTACACCTTAGGCTATCATGATGGCAGCTAGTCTCTAAGACTAGGTAAGCCTAACATTTAGTAATAACATAACAGGAATAACCAAACTGTGGTACTAAAAATAAAACAGATAAACTCATATTAACTTCCAAAATATGCAGAAGAGTAGTATGAGTACACCACAAATGTACGTAGTAAGTATCAAGCCTAACCTCAGTAGAGTAGTGACGAGGCCAGGTGAAGACACCAACTATGACATGATAAACAGAACAAAAATCTAATAAAAAGTTATAGAAAGCGGAGAAATGAATGATAAGAAAACAATTTAATAACGTAAACTAATGACAGAATTGTAGGCATAAATACAACAAGAAGGAAGAAATTAATGAGAACCACAAATAGCCAAATATGGACCAAACTAGTGAGACAAGGAAGAATAGAAGAAACAAGAATTTGTTCAAACAATAACTCTTTTCAACATGAAATACACCACAAGAATCACAATCGAGGAATCGCCTCATGTTCCTTCATTCGCAATCACAATTACAATATTTTCTTTTACCACCATGTGAGCCTTACATTTACATATTTTTTAAAATATTTTTTTCAAAATAGCTACACGCACTTTAGCCCATCTTATGTTGCCGCGTGGCTTCAAGTCATTCCCTTGCTAGCAACACACACATAAATTCCACATTTTTCCACCGTATGCATAATAACCCCATCCTTATATCACCGCATGCACATCAATATCACAAAAAAATAACAACTCACACCACAAGTGCCCATATGCCACAACTTGTCAGAGATAACAATATCAATGTTTCCACAATAAATTGCCCATGGCTCAACCACAAGTTACGCGAGAATCTCAACAATAACAGATGAATGTGAGTTTTCTCAACAAGAAAGACATATCAAAAACTAAAAGCTTCACCTCAATGTGATAATGGCTTTCACAACTTCAACACCAATAACTCAATAAGAACATTTCATGAAATAACAATTTCAGATAAAAGTGATTCAACAATTAAGGATACAACAAGGCAATAAGGAAGGAAACAACTTCAACTAAGCATGTAAAGTCAATATAACAAGTAAGAGGTAGAACAAGTGTTAACAATGTCAAATAAAGCATGTAAGGGTAGATTAACGGATGTAAGAGTAGATTAACAATTAGAACTATAACATGTTAACAAAATTCAATTAAAGGTATGGAAGAAGTCTAAATATCCTAAAACCGGTCAAATACCACATATAGCCTGTGTACCCACTCGTCACATTGCTTGCATAGCTTTCCCATACAACAAAACAACACAATCAATCCGAAATTTTAAGGGCTAGTTCTCCCACATAAATTTAGGCATGATACTTGCCTCAACTAGGCTAACTCAACCCTCGAAAATATATTTTTTCCCTAAAAGCTTCCTCCATATGGTTCAAATCTAACCAAAAGTGACTTAATATCATAAACCAGTGAAAAGGAAAATAATTATAATAGATAAAGCTTTGTTCTTTACAAAATTCTCAAAAATTGAAAAAAGTCAAATCGGAGCTCGTCAGGTCAAAATTTCGGTACAAGGGTAGATTCAGACTACCTATAAACCCACGAGACCATATATGTGATTAATTTTTAAATTCGAGTCCAAATCGACTATCAAAACTCAAATTCTCATTTTTCAAACACTTAACAAAATTTCCCAACTTTTCTTCTTTGATTCACATAAATT
This sequence comes from Nicotiana knightiana, assembly GCA_005239525.1. Lineage (NCBI taxonomy): Eukaryota > Viridiplantae > Streptophyta > Magnoliopsida > Solanales > Solanaceae > Nicotiana > Nicotiana knightiana. Next base: position 66,111 of record ML432791.1, read on the forward strand.
TGATGTTAAATCTAAGATACATTCATGAAATACAGTTGGAAATTGATTAGAATCACTTACCCAATATTTGTAGATGAAAATCCTCTCTTCAAATCGCCTCCTACCGAGTCTAGGGTTCTACGATGAGGGAAATAAAACAAAAATCCGGACTTTCTAACATTTTGTTCAGTTGCAGTGGTTGAAATTATGACACTGGGTTCGCAATTACGAAGTAAAGCTCCCAGTTGCGGAACTAACAATCTTAAGGGAAACCTCGCAAATGCAAAAAAGGGTCCGCAATTGAGAACCCCATTCCATTCGAAAAAGCAACAATGTTATTGCACATGCGAACCTAGTCCAGCCCAAGTCAGATTCACAATTGACCCAAGCATCGCAATTGTGATACCTGTGATCCGCCTACTAATATTGCAATTGCGACCTTGATGTTCGCAAATGCGACACCAGAGGCATCATCACACCAGCACCTTAGATTTAGTCCAAAGCCATTCTACGACGCATCTGAAACTCATTCGATCCATCGGGGCTCTAATCCTACCATCTACACAAGTCTAAAAGCATTATACGAACTAGCTCGCACGATAAAAAAAAACAGCATCTAGAACTACGAACCGGATACCAAACGCATGGATTCAAAAAAAAAAAATCAAAAACTTCTTGAATTACAACTAAGTGTCAAAATCCTATCAAATCAACTCCAATCAATGTAAAATTTTGCAGACAATTTCTAACTAGCATAATGGATCTATTCCAAGTCCAAAAATCAAATTATTAACCCGATAGCCAAAATCAACCTACGTTCAAACTTCTAAATCTCAAATTTCTAAATTTGGAAAAACATCACAAATGAACCTACGGACCTCCTAATTCAATTCCGGTCATATGCCCCAGTTCAAAATCACGATACAAAGCTATTCGAGCAACCCGTTGTCGTTTTAACAAAAGTCAATGTTTGGTCAATATTTCTAACTTCTGCCTCTAAGTCAAGAACCAAAGGGTCTAAATCAACCCGAAATCTTACGGGAACGAAATCAATCAACTCCCCAAGTCATAAATCCCAAATTACACATGTATGAAGCATCAAAAGGGGAAACAAGGTACAATTACACGAAATGATTGGTCGGGTCGTTACATTCTCCCCTTCATAAAACAAACATTAATCCTCACACGTGCATAAAGATATATCTGAAGTGATAAAAATGTGAAGATAACGACTCTGCATTTCGTGCTCGGTCTCCCAGGTTGCCTCCTAGACCGAATGACCCCTCAATTGAACCTTCACTGAAGCAGTGTTCTTTGGTCTCAATTTACATACCTGTTTGTCCAAGATGGCCTCCGATTCCTCAACATAAGTCAAGTCCTTATCTCATTGGACTGAGCAAAATTCTAAACATGAGACAGATCACCATAATACTTCCGAAGGATGGAAACATGGAACACCGGATGAGCTTCAGATAAGCTAGGTGGCAATGCAAGATTATAGACCACTTCCCCCACACACTTGAGGATCTGAAAAAGACTGATATACCTAGGTCCTTACTTTCCCTTCTTCCCGAACCTCATCACACCCTTCGTAGGTGAAACCCGGAGCAAAAGCCGATTTCCTGCCATAAATGCTACCTTCCGATCAACATAACTCTTCTATCTAGGCTAGGCCATACAAATCCAATCTTGAATCAACTTGCCTTTCTCCAAGGCGCCTCGAACCAAATCCGTGCTCAACAACCGAGCCTCTACCCTCTCAAACAAAACATTTGAAGAACAATACCATATCCCATATAGGGCCTCATAAGGAGTCATCTGAATACTCAATTAGTAGTTCTTGTTGTAGGCAAACTCTGCAAGAGACCAGAACTTATCCCAAGACACCCCGAGATCCATCATATCTGATGAAGCATATCCTCTAATAAATGAATGCTGCGTTAGGATTGCCCGGCTGTCTACGGGTCAAATTCTCTACTCAACTCAACACGTGCGCTTAACTCACGCTACACATCTCTCCATAAGTGCGATGTAAACTGCTTGCCTCAGTCAGAGATAATGGACACCGTCATGCTAAAAGGTTGACCAATCTTGTAGATATAGATCTGATCCAGTTGCTCTGAAGAATAGGTAGTCATCACTAGAATGAAATGAGCCAACTTTGTCAACTATTCCACAACCACCCATACAACGCCAAATTTCTTAAAAGTATGTGGGAGCCAAACAACGAAGTCAATGGTAATACACTCTTATTTCCACTCGAGAATCTCAAGTCTTTGATGAAAACTGCCCGCCCTCCGATGCTCAAACTTCACTACTGGCAATTTACGCACCGAGATAGATACTTCACTATATCTTTCTTCATTCTTCACCACCAATATTGCTATCTCAAATCGCGATACATCTTAGCGGCACCCGGGTGAATGGAGTTCCGCAAAGGTTAGGCCTCGTCAAGAATACACTCGCGTGACCCATCTATATTGGGCACACATAACCGGCCCTGCATTCGTAGAAGCCCGTCATATCCAATGAAAACCTCCTTGACATCGTCGTGTTGTACCGTGTCCTTAAGGACGAGAAAAGGGGGGTCGTCATACTAACGCTCTCTAATGCGCTCAAATAAAAAAGCCCGAGAAATATGCAAGCAAGAACTCGACTAGGCTTTTAAACATCGAATATGAGAAACTGATTGGCCAAGGCCTAAACATCAATGGATAGTGGCCTCTCTGCTGCCGGTATATATGCCAAACTACCCATATTCTCCATCTTTTGACTCAAGGCATCGGCCGCCACGTTGGCCTTCCTAGGATGATACATAATAGTGATATCATAGTCTTTAAGCAACTCTAACCATATCCGCAAACTCAAATAAAGAACATTATGTTTGAACAGATGTTGGAGACTCTAGTGGTTTGAATAGACCTCACATGGAACACCGTACAAGTAGTGCCTCCAAATCGTCAATGCATGAACGATAGCTGCCAATTCCAAGTCTTGCACCAATTAATTCGTATCATGGACCTTCAACTACCGAGACGCATAGGCAATGACCCTACAATCTTGCATCAACACCGCACCAAGCATAACACGCAACGCATCACAATACATAGTGTAAGACCCTGAACCTGTAGGCAACAATAACACTAGGGTTGTAGTGAAGGGAATATTGAGCTGTTGAAAGCTCACCTCACACTCCTCGGACCATCTGAAAGGAGCACCCTTCTGGGTCAATATGGTCATAGGTGCAGCAATGAATGAGAAACCCTATACTAAATAGCAATAATATTCGACCAAACCAAAAAACCTCCGAATCTCAGTAGCTGAAGACGATTTGGGCCAACTCTGAACTGCTTCAATCTTCTTCAGATATACCTTGATCCCCTCACTCGACACCACATGACCAAAAAAATGCCATCGAATTAAGCCAGAATTCACACTTCGAGAATTTTTTATAAAACTTCTCCCTTAAGGCCTGGAGCATGATCCTCAAATGCTGCTCATGATCTTCCCAACTACGGGAGTACACCAAGATTCCGTCAATAAACACAATGACGAATGAACCAATATATGGTTGGAATACACTATTTATCAGGTGCATAAATGTTGATAGGATATTGATCAGTCCAAATGATATCACGAAGAACTCATAGTGACCATAATGAGTCCTGAAAGCAGTATGAAGGATATCCGGATCCCAAAACTTCAACTTTGGAAACCCTAACCTTAAATTAATCTTTGATCACATTCTAGAACCCTATGGATGGTCAAATAATTCACCAATGTGTGGCAATGTGTACCTGTTATACATTTTAACCTTGTTCGACTATCGATAATCAATACACATGCGCACAGAACCATCCTTCTTCAGAAACAAAATCGGAGTACCCCAAGGCGACACACTAGGCCGAATGAAACCCTTGTCAAGAAACTATTGTAATTGCACCTTCAATTCCTTCAACTCTGCTGGTGCCATATCATATCGTGGAATAGGAATAGGTTGAGAGCCCGGCAACAAATAAATACCAAAATCAATATCCCTATCGAACGACATGCCCGGAAGATCTACTGGAAATATATCTGGAAAATATCTCACTACCTGAAGTGACTCAAGGATAGGAGTATCAGCATATAAATCTCTCATAGCCATCCGCTAAGCCTTTAGAAGGTACATAACCCTACTAGGAACATAATTCAATATACCCCTCAATTTTAATTGTGGCAAACCTGGCATAACCAGTGCCAAAACTTTGGCGTGACAATCCAGAAAGGTGTGATAGGGAGACAAACAGTCCATGCCCAAGATAATATCAAATTTTACCATAATGAGCAACAATATATCAACTCTGGTCTTGAAACCATAAATAACAACTAAACATGACCGATACACACAGTCCATAATAATAGAATGTCGTACAGGCATGGATACATATACATGAGAACTCAAAGAATCATGAGATATATCCTAATACAAATTAAAGTAACATGACATATATGAATAAGTTTATCCCATATCAAATATGATTGATGAATCCCTATACAACCTGGAACCATGCTTGTGATCACTGCGTCTGTTGCGACAGCCTTCATCCTGCTCAGAAAAGCATAGAATCTAACCTTGCCTCCCCCTCTGGGGTGACTTGTACCCACTTGAACCCCACCCTAGCTAGTTGTTTGGTTGGGCCGGCGACTGGAGAAGCAACCATGGCCTGTGAAGTCTGTGGACCAGGTTGAATTCGTGAAGCATGAGTAGTCTATGGAGGTGCACCCCTCCCATTCTTGGGAAATCCATCACAATATGTCGGGTATCATCACACACAAAGAAAACTCTTGTTGGGCGTGGTTGCTAAAATTTTCTTTGGCCTGGTCGGCTAGACTGACAGTTAAAGGCACCATGCACTGGAGGTGCACTAGATAGTGGCTAAGAAAAATGGGAAACCTGAGACCTCAGAGCTACCAGAGCACTACTAGAAGATCGACGTGTTGAATGAACTGGACGGCTCACATAGCCTCTACCATGATGGGATGTAGCTGCAGCATGGAAACCACTAAATCCTCTAGTACCTAGAGGCCTTTTGGCCTCCCTGTCCTCTCTCTCACTGCCCCGCTTACCCTGCAACCGCTGAGCAATCTCTACCACCTGCTGATATAGGTAATCTATCTCCATCTCGAGCCATGCCAAATCATATACCATAGTTGAATCTCTTCATGAATCGGTCAAATCGCTTTCTAACTTTATAAACCAAGGCAGGTGCATGTCTGGACAACTCACTGAATCTGATGGCCTACTCTGACACTGTCATAGTACCCACCGCAGCTGCTCAAAATCCACACGCCATGCATCCTGAAGGTTCTGAGGAACAAACTCTCTTAAGAACATATATGAAAAGTGAGTCCATTTGAGTGAAGCTGCATCGGCTGGGCTACCCTCCTCATAAGCCCGCCATCATTGATACGCTGCTCCTAACAACTGGAATGTAGTAAAATCAACCCCGTCCATCTTGAGAATTCCCATGGTTCAGCGAATACGGTGGAATTTCTCTAGAAATACCTATGCATCCTCTGACTTGGCCACTTCATGTAGGAGGATGATACTTCTTGAACCTCTATAATATAAGTTTCTCCTCCTCAGATGCCACTGCCCTAACTCGGGATGAACCAGAATGACAGGCTGCTCTAGCATAACCTCTAGGACTTGATCCACATGGACCCACTACTATAGAGTACGGGCTGCACGAGTCTGAGATCCTCCCCCGTCCTGTGATATGGTTGGTCCAAGGGGAATCAACCTCGCCTGAGCTAGACTACAGAAACTGCTCAAAAATTGTGCTAGGGTTTCCTGAAGTACAAGGGTGATAACATGCGCATAGGGTGCCTGCCTCCCAAATGGAGCTACTAGTGGCTCCTCATTCGCAGCTCGTGCAGGTGCTCTAGTTGCACCACGTGCCCCTTTTCGGCCTCTACCCTGACCCTGGCCTCTCACGGGTCTTTTCAACATAAAATTCAAAACAAGAATCATAATTGAGGTACCGCCTCGTGTTCCGTCTTTCAAAATCACAATCACAATCTTTCCTTATATGTTGCATAAGCCTTACATTCAGATAGTTTTGAAAACAAATTTCCTAAAATAGCCATGCACTTTAGCCACCTTATGTCATCGCGTGGCTTTAATTAATTCCCTTACTAGCAATACGAACATAAATACCACCTTATGCCGCCACATGCACATTAACCCTTATCCATATACCACCGCGTGTGCATCAATAACACAACACACAATAACTCGCACCATAACTGTTCATATGCTACAACTTTCCAGAGATCAACAGTATCACTGTTTCCACAACAAATAGCCCATGGCTCAACCACAAGGTGCACAAGAATGTCAACAATAACAAATGAATGTGAATTTTCTTAACAAGAAATATATCTCAACTATTAACAACTTCACCTCGATGTGATAACGGCTATCACAACTTCAATAACAGTAACTCAACAAGAAGATATTTCACGAAATACCAATTTCAACTAAAAGTAATTTAACAATTAAGGATATAACAAGGCAATAAGGAAGCCAATAACTTCAACTAAGAATGTAATAGAAATATAACAAGTAAGAGGTAGAACAAGTGTTAACAATGTCAAATAAATCATGTGAGGGTAGATTAACACATGTAAGAGTAGATTAACAATGAGAACTATAACATGTTAAGACAATTCAATTAAAGTCATGGAAGAAGTCTAAATAGTCTAAATCGGTAAAATATCACATATATTCCGTGTACCAACTCATCATCTTGCGTACACTCCTTTCACATAACACAATACAAAAATCAATCCCAAATCCTAAGAGGTAGTTCCCCCACACAAAGTTAAGCATGATACTTACCTCAACTAGGCCAACTCAACCATCGAAAATGGCTTTTCCCAAAAATTCCCTCCCACACGACTCAAATCTAACCAAAAGTGACTTAATCAACCAATGCAAGGGAAAACAATTATAATAGATAAAGCTTTTATCTTTACAAAATTCCCAAAATGTCAAAAAAAGTTTAACTCATATTCGCCCGTCAAAACCCAGGTCCAAGGGTTGATTCCGACTACCCATAACCCCACGAGTCCATATATGTGATTAGTTTTCAAATACGAGTCAAAATAGACTAAAGAAACTCAAATTCTCATTTTTTCAAAAGCGTAACAAAACTTCCCAAGCTTTCCTCTTTGATTCACTTAAATTTAATGTTAAATCTAAGATATATTCATGAAATATAGTTGGAAATTTCTTAGAGTGACATACCCAATATTTGAAGATGAAAGTTCCTCTCCAGATCTCCTCCTACCGAGTCTATGGTTCTAAGATATCATAAATGAGACCCAAATCCCTAAATTTTAGCCTTTTGTTCAGTTGCAGATGTTGCAAATGCAACACTGGGTTCGCAATTGTGAAGAAAAGCTTGAAATTTTGGCACTGACAGTCTTAAGGGAAACCTTTCAAATGCGAAAATGGGTTCAAAACACGAACCTTGTTCCTTTCGCAAAACTGACACAGTTATTGAAAATTCGAACACAGCCCAACCCAGATTAACTTCGCAATTGCAACCATGTCATCACAAGTTTTATACTTGTGATCCTCCTACTAAGGTCTCAATTGCATCCCTCATGTTAAAAATGCGACACTAGAGGCATCAACACATCATCAGTTCAGAATAACTCCAAAACAATTTCGCGACGCGTCCAAACCTCATCTGAGCCCTCGAGGCTCCAAATCAACCATCTACACAAGTATTAAAACATTATACGAACTTTCTCGCATGATCAAAACATAATGTACAATCTAGAACTACAAACCAGACACCAAAATGCATGGATTCAAAGTAAAATTCAAGAACTTCTAGAATTACAACTAAGCGTACGAATCCTATCAAATCAGATCAAAATGATACCAAATTTTGAAAACAAGTCATAACTAGAATAACGAACCAATTCCAAGTCCCGAAATCCAATTCAGAACCTTAAAACAAAAAGTGAACCTTTGGTCAAACTTCTAAACCCAAAATTGCCAATTTTCGGTAAAACAACACAAATGACCCTACGGACCTCCGAAGTCGATTCTAGGTATAAAGTCAAAGTTTGGTCATCATTTCTAACTTAAGATCTTATGTCAAGAACCAAAGGATCTAAATCAACCCGATATCTTCCCGAAACAAAACCAATCAACCCCACAAGTTATAAAAACTAAATTATACATTTGTGAAGCATTAAAAGAGTAAACATGGTGCAATTACACAAAATGACTGATCGGGTTGTTACAGTCACCTTCCCTGAGGACTGAACTCGCGGAGTCCATGATATTACTACAAAGTGCTCTTTCTCGAAGCGGTGCCCTCGGATCTACTTTTGTTGGAGGTGCTTCATCTCAGATTCCCCAGCCAGAGAAAAAGCAACCAAAATGGTGATGTTCTTATTCGTCTGGTGATAAATTAAGAAAATGATGAAGCCACGAACGAGCTGTCCATGGTCACAGTGGTCATTAAAGATGACGGGGAAGCCAATGGTGAAGAGGCTTCCCTTTAACTGCTAGAGCTAAAACCCCAACCGAAGGCGAGGTCCAAGCACTTTGGGGTGAACTAGAGAAAGTAGAGGATGCCAAATCTCACTTTTCGACCCCTGTTTCTATTTCTAGTCCCAGGAGATCAGACTCCGGGCCTCTTCTAACTTCTGTTGGTGAGCAACCAATAATCAGTGTTGCTCCCGTTGGAGCTACTTCTGAACCTTCAATGCCCAAAACTTCACACCCCTCTACAGTGGTTGCACCTTCACCACCAGCACCCACTGTACTCCCTCAATTGGCAACAGACGTTTAAGAGAAGAGTGTTTCTCCTCCCTGGTCTCCCGATATAAGTAATTTGGGGCACAATTACTCACCCCTTCTCCAGTTACCCGAGAGAGGAGGAGTGCCAGTTTTTGATTTCAAATGGGTGCCATATGTTGTCCCATCTAGTGGAGCCTGCAAATTACTTGAAACCACTGGCTTCAGATAAGGATAAGAAGAAGAAACACTCCATTTCAGGGGAGTGTGACTTGAACAGTGTAATGCATAAAGTGGCAGCGGAGTCGTAATTGCTTCTTTAGTGCTTGTTTTTTACTTATATGTTGTAATGGGTTTCTAACATTGATATACTTTTTATAGGCAAACTTCCTTCCTTCTAAGGGCCTTTAGAGATTGATTCTTGATAAACAAAGGATTTCCCCCGAATGGGACCAACCTTTGGCCGAGAGGAATTAATTTGTTATGCGCCTCCCGGTGTTGGAGGCAAACGCTGCTGAGACGGGTGAGCTTCAGGCCCAGTTGCAGAAAAGTAAGTAAGAAGTGATATCCCACATAAAAGAAGCCAATCAATCGCATGCACAACTTCAAGATGCTAAGGCTAAGTGGGATGAGCTTCAAGATTATGTGCTTGTTGTTGTCGAGCGCGAGTCTGCCTCCATTAAACAAGTGAATAACTTGGAGGCAGCCTTAAGCTCCTAAACTTCAGAAGCCAACACCATCGAGTAGAAGATGGCTAGGATGGAGGAGAGATTTAAGATGATCATGGAGCAAAACTAGAATAGTTCAATCAGATCCGAGAGGGACGTCCTTCAGGCCGAGATTGATAGATACAAGTGGAACTTCAGTACCATGAGAATACCCTCAAATTTGAAAAGACGTATGCTAGTGTACCATATGAGGAGAACTAACATAGAAGAGGCCAAAGCGATCATCATCGATGTTGATTATTGCATTGCCAAGACCCGAGAGCTGGAGCTAACTGCCCGAGAATGTCTTCCTACCCCGCCTACTGCAACCGACTCTTCAAGCACCAGTTTCTAGTACTCGGGAACGGAGGGAGAAATTGAAGAGGATGGTGATGAAGGTCCAGGCTCCGAACCGGCAGTTGATCTACCCTCTTCCACCTGGGGAATATAGGTTCTTCTCCTAGTGGTGATAATATTTAGATGTTTACTTCTTTCTTTAGTTGTTTTGTTTTTGTACTTTTGTAAGTATGCCAAACTCTTCAGAGGGTTTGGCATTTTAATAAATGAAGAAGATATTTGCTTAACTATTGTGCAAAATTTGTTCTTCGTGTCAAAATAGATAACTCTTCGAGTATATTTTCGTTCTATAGCTTTTTGTTCCGGGCATAAACTCTTCCGAAATAAACACTTTACTATGAGGGTTTCATAAAAGAGGGTCGACTTATGTTTACGACATTCTTGAAGAAAACGTCTCATGTTCACTCCGGCACAAGCATTTGAGTTTTTTTGTTAACTTTCAAATGATAAAATGAATTCATCGTTTTGACATGAAACATCATAAAAATAAAAGGACTTTATTTTATTCCTTCTATATTTAAAAGTAGATAATCACTCCTTTGTTAAAAGGAAAGAAATTTCCACTACATGTGGCTAACTTGTACAACTTATTTCTTCGGGGCTGGCCATGCAGTCCCTGGTCCCGATGAGACATTATTCATTCTGTTTCTTGTAGTGCCCAGTTTTTATGGAAATATTGTTGTCGTATTATACTATTACCCCCTCCCCCTCCTTCCCGGTTTCGAATTTGAAGTATGCAAAATGGAACACTAGAAGTCCTTCTTCATTGGGTAAAACACGTGTGAACGGTTGAATAGTGTTTGGTTTGATGGAAAGCTTTTCTTCCCATTAGGAACTCTCCATCGAGCCAAAGATTATTTAACCATACCTTATTGGCTTATCGTTTCAGTTCCTTGTCATTTAAAGGTCTTAACCTTGTCGATGATGCTCCTCTCGTAGTATGCCTTCCGTTGTTTCCTTGTTAAAAACCTTCCTCAAAAAACGTGATAGGGACAAAAACTGGTTGAAAGGAAAAAGAGTGCACCACATACTTTCAATATTAGTAGGATCCATCAGAAGAATACCTTTTAAGGTGAGTCACAGTCCAATTATTGGGAAATATGACTCCATCTTCATTCTCCAGTTCGTACGATCCTTTGTCGGTACCAACTGAAACCACGCATGGGCCTTCCCATGTCAAAACCAGCTTCCCAACATTAAATTCCTGAGTGCTATAAGTCACCTTCCTCAAAACCAAGTCTCTTACTTTGAAGCAACGGTGATTGGTTCTCCAATTATAGTATCTCTCCATCCTTTGCATTTGAGCCAGCATCCTCATTTATGCCAAGTGCCTGCATTCTTCAAGAAGATCTAGCCGCCCCAGCAATGCTTTATTATTTGCCTCTTTGTTTGCTCGGGAAAATCATAATGTTGGTTCCCCTGTTTCAACCATGATGAGAGCTTCCGCGCCATACACGAGAGAGAAAGGTATCTTTCCCTTACTTGATTTTGTTGTCGTCTGATATGCCCATAGCACACCCAGTAACTCTTCGGGCCATTTTCCATTAGCAACTTCTAACCTCTTTTTGAGGTTCTAGATAATCACCTTAAATGTTGATCATGTATGTCTATCAACGCTAAAATGGTATATTTAGGATATAATCCTCTTGATTTTAAAATCTTTGAGGAATTTTAAGACGTTGGAGCCTATGAATTATGGTTCTTTATCGTAGGTAATCTCTTTCATCTATGTGTTCCCATAGGAAGTCGATCACCTCATGCTCACTAATCTTTTGGTAAGGACCTACTCCAACCTATTGAAGTAATCGATAAAAATTAAAAGGAATCTTACCTTTCTAGGATCTGGTGGCAACAGACTAATTATATTGAACATGTATTTCAAGAATGGCAATGAGTACAATACTAAATGACGGAGTTCCACCATTTGGTGCACCAACTGTACATAGGGTTGGCATTTGTCGCATTTCTGAACGAACGTCTTTGCGTCTTGTTCCATCCGGGGCCAGTAGTATCATGTCCTTACTAGCTTTAGCACCAATGATCTGCACCTGAATGATTCCCGCAAATTCCTACGTGGACTTCTCCTATCACATAGTCCGCCTCCGAGGCATCTAAACATCGGGCCAACGGGCCTTGGTCCGATCTCCTACATAATTGCCCATCCATGAGGTAGTGACGAGCCGCCTTGGTGCGTGGTGATCGGGACTCTTTTGGGTCTTCAGGGAAATTGTCCACGCCACAGATATTTGAAGTTGGTTGTGTTGACTTCACAATAGTCATCCACATCCAATATTGAATGCAGAAGTTGAACGATACCGGAGTCAGATCCTTCAAGATCCGTAGATGACCCCAAATTATCCAATGCATCTGCTTCCATCTTCTCTTCTATCATAATGTGTGTGATCGACCATTCCCTTAATCGTGCAAGCAATACCTGAACTTCATTCACATACTAATACATGTGTTCCTCCTTTGTGTCGAAAATACCGTATACTTGGTTTACTACTAGTTGGGAATCTCATTTGATATCTATGACCTCGGAGCTGCTGGGAATCACATTTGATATCTATGACCTCGGAGCCAAGTCCACGGGCCAGTTCGAGTCCTGCAACCAAAGACTCATACTTGGCTTCATTGTTAATTAACAGAATAGTCTTAATGGCCTATCTCGGGGTTTTCCCCGATGACGTAATTAAAACTATCCCAAGCCTGGACCTTTTTTCATTGGAAGCTCCATCTGTAAAACAAGCTCAAATCTCCTAACGTCTTTTACAACACCAGCACCGCTTCTTTAGTATCTAGGGGCATTAATCCGGGACTGAAACAACCACGAAGTCAGCCAAAATATGTTACTTGATTGCAGTTCTAGGTTTGTACTTAATGTCAAGTTCACTAATTTCGACCGTCCATTTAGTCAATGGACCTGATAACTCAGTCTTGTGAAGAACATTCTGCAAGGGAAAGGTTGTCACAACGGAAATAAGATTGCACTGAAAATAAGGCGTAAGATTTGGAGAGGCGACTACGAGAGCTAAGGCCAAATTTTCGATGTGTGGATAGCGAGTCTCCGCTTCAGACAAAATTTTACTAACATAATAGATAGTAAATTTCGTACCTTCATCCTCTCGGACCAAAACGGCACTTACCGCAACTTCCGAGACCGCTAGATATATCAGCAATTGTTCGCCCTCCCTCAACTTTAATAGTAGTGGAGGACTCGATAAGTAGCCTTTCAAGTGTTTCAAGGCCTGGTGACATTCCTGAGTCCATTCAAAAAATTTCTTCTTCTTCAGAAGTGAGAAGAAGTGATGACATTTTTCCAATGATCGGGAGATTAACCTGCTTAAAGCGGCCTATCTTCCGGTTAGTCTTTGCAGTTCTTTTATGCTAGCTGGCCAATCAGGGATATCTTCGATGGCTTTGATTTTATCGGGATTTACCTCAATCCCTCACTGTGAGACTAACAAACCTAAGAACTTACTAGAGCTAACCCCGAACTCGTATTTTTACAGGTTGAGCTTTATGTTATGCTTCCTCAAGATATCGAAGGTTTCTTGGAGTTGTTTCAAATGATCACCTCCATTAAATGACCTGACTAACTTGTCATCTATATATGCAATTTTTTTTTCCTATTTTCTTCTCGAACGTCTTGTTCACGAGCCTCTGATAAGTGGCTCCGGTATTTTTAATCCCAAATGGCATCACATTATAGCAATATGTGTCAAAATGTGTGTAATGATCCGACCTGTCATTTTTATCTTTAAGGTTCCATTTAGTGGTTCGAGGCCCTGAGTAGCTTCATATTGTACATTACGACCTGTGTGCTTGGTCGGATTTGATTTTCGGATGATTCTGGATGAATTCGGATTAGTGATTCTCACTTTAGAATCTTAAGTTAAAAATATTGTACTTTTGTGTAAACGACCCCGAAGAGGTATTTTGATGAGTGTGATAGGTTTGTATCGTGATTTTGGACTTGGGTGTATGCCCATAATCAAATTCGGAGGTCCGTAGGTTGCTTTTGTTATTTTGCCAAAAGTTGGCAATTTAAAGACTTAAAATTTTTACAAGTTTGACCGTATGTTGACTTCATTCGTGTTTGGATTTCTTTTTTAGGACTTGGAATAGGTCCATTTTTTCATTTGGAACTTGTCCTCAAAGTTTGGCATCATTTCGGGTTGATTTGAAAGGAATCGGACATGTGATTGTATTTTTAGATATTCTCGAGTTTCATGTTGATTTCATGTGTTTTGGAGGTCCGATTCGTTGCTTCGGATGTTATTTTTATGATTTTATCATGTGATCGAGTTCGTGTTATGTTTTTAGACTTATGTTGATGTTTTGGTTTGGAGCCCTAAGGGCTCGAGTGAGTTTTAGATGAGTTTTGGAACGTTTGGAAGAGTTGGGAAATTTTTTGTGTGATCTGGTGTTGCAGTCTCGCATTTACGAGATATTTGTCGCCTTTGTGCTACTAGGCTAAGTCTGCCAGGTTCATATTTTGATGGAGGGATCCTTGGTGAGTTGTTCGCATTTGCGATCTTAAGGATCGCATTTGCAAGGTTTCTAAAGGTCGCATTTGCGAACAAGTCATCGCATTTGCGATGACACCAAGAATGTGAGGTTCTTCGATTTTCCGATATTTTTCTCTCATTTGAGGGGTTCGCACTGCAAACGCCATGTCACATTTGCAACACATGCGACTGGACGAAAAGCTGAGGGACGGGATTTTCATATTATGGAATCCTAGACTCGGTAGGGGGTGATTTTGAAGAAGGATTTTAATCTACAAACTTTTGGTAAGTGATTCTAATCTATTTTTAATCATATTCCATCAATATATCATAGAATTTAACACCAGAAACAAGTGAATCAAAGTGAAAATTTGTGAAACTTTGTCAAGTTTTTGAAAAAGAAGAATTTGAGCTTTGAGACTCAATTTGGACTCGGACTTGGAAACTAAAAAAATATATGAACTTGTGGGGTTATGGGTAGACGGAATCTACCCTTAGACATGAGTTTTGACCGCGCGGTCCCGAGGTAGACTTTTGTTGACTTTTGAGAAACTGTTTAAAGATTACAACTTTGTTTATTGGAATTAATTTCTCTTGCTATTTGAGGTTATTAAGTCAATTTTGGTTAGATTTGTACCGAGCGGAGGTGAACTGTAAAGGAAAAGCTAATTTGAGTATTGATTGAGGGCTTTTGAGGTAAGTATCTTGCCTAAAATTGTATGGGGGAACTACCATACATGGATTGGCTTGTTTGTATTATTTGAACTACTTGAAAGACATATGCACGAGGTGACGTGTGAACGAGGTGACGAGTGTATACACGGTATATATGTGGAAATTTGACTAGCTTAGACTCTTAGGTTGTTATGTGCATCAAAATTAATTTTTCTTATCATGTTAAATCCTCCATTTTCAAATTTACCCCTTACCTGTCTTACTTGAAGTTGATTGGTTCATGTTCTACCCTTTATTGCAAAGTATACTCTTATATGCCTAAATTGAAGTTGTTAGCTCTTCTATTGCCATGTTATCTCTTCCGTAGTTAATTATCCTTAATTGAAGTTATTGTTATCTCCTCCATTGTTGACTTATCCTTATTTATAGTCATTGTTACGTGTTATCTCTCTTATGCTCGAGTTGTACTTATTTGGAATCATTATTACATATTATCTCTCATATTGTTGAGTTAATATTATTTGGAATCATTGGTACATGTAATCTCTCTTATTGTCGAGTTACTCTAATTTGATAGCGTTGTTACACATTATCTCCCCCATTGTTGAGTTATTCTTATTTGAAACCATTATTACTTGTCATATCTTTCATTGTGAGCTCGACTTCCATTTCTTTATGTTTTATAATTCTTGTGTTGATTCACTTGTCGAATTTTCATTTTATTGTCATGACCTAGAATTCCTACCATCGAGACCGTGCTGGTGGCTAACATTCCACTTTCTAGGCAAGCCAATGTTAAATATTATTAAGCTAAACCTTACTCAATTCAATAAATAACAGTAAATAAGGTAAAGTGAAATACAGCGAGTGCGGAATAATACAAAAACTTCATCATTTACTACTACCCGGATATGATTTCACAAATTCACGAACATTCTACGATTTACTACAAGTATAAGTCTGAAAGAAGTACAACTATTTGAACGAAAGAAACAGTAAAACAGGAAAGATAGACTGGGACTTCAAGTTCTGTGAACCCTGACAGATCCACCTTGAGTCTCTGGTGGTCCCGTCCGAGCTGCTATGGCTCTAGATCAACTAGGCCAATACCAAGATCTATACAGGAAGTGAAAAGTGGAGTATCAGTACAACCGACCCCATGTATTGGTAAGTGTCGAGCCTAACCTCATCGAAGTAGTGACGAGGTTATGGAAAGACACCTACATATCAAACATGTGCAATATAATAGTATATGTACAACTAACAACAATGAAAGAAACTAGACAAGTAATATCGGGAGGGGGAAACATGTTAAGGGGTATACGAGATAAAGAACTGCAGCAGAAATGTAACTTAAACAGCTAATACACTATGAATGAATAAGAACAAGTAAACACAGTAAAGGAAAAATGCATGGCATCACCCTTCGTGTTTTTACTCTCAATCTCACCATAAAATGAATAGAATCGCCACGGCATCACCCTTCGTGCATTAACTCTCAAAACATGGCACGACATCACTGTTCGTGCATTAACACTCACAATATGGCACGGCATCACCATTCGTGCATTACACTCACAATATGGAATGGTATCACCCTTCGTATATTACACTTACGATATCGCACGGCATCACCCTTCTTGGCTTAACACTCATAATATGGCACGACATCACCCTTCGTGCATTAACACTCTCCCTTACCATAAAGCAATTAACAAATAACAACAGGGAGATAACATAACAAGTACAAGCTTTACTTCAACATTTGGTTCCACAATATCAACCTCAACTTCGGAATCAATACATAATTTTTAACAGAAATACTCGTAAACATGATAATAACGATCAATTTAACAATACTAGTCTAACATGGATAACATGAACAAAGGAAGCTATAATTGCAAGAAACAAAGCGCCACCCCCACGCTTTGGCCCGACTACAACTCATAAGTATTAGTCACCTCACATATACATTGTTTCCAACAATTAAGCAAGTAGAAAATAAACACACAAGTCTTATTCCCTCAAATCAAGGTTAATCATGACACTTATGTCGCTCCAAAGACCAACCTTAAAGCTCAACCACAACTTATCCTTTCAATCAATCCTCCGAGAAATTAGAATCTAATAATTTACCAACCAAACGAGTCAAATTAAGCCTTAGGAACTACCCGCGATTGCAAAAAATTCAATTTAGGTCATTATTGAAAAAGTCAACAAAAGTCAAGACTTGGGCCCGCTTGGTCCAAACCCAAAATTCGGATCAAAACCCGATTACCCATTCACCCTCGAGCCCGATTATATAATTGGTTTTAGAATCCAACCTCAATTTGAGGTCTAAATACCTAATTTACCAAATCCCTAGTATTTACACAAAAAATCCCCAATTCCGCCACGAAAAATCTAGATTTTAGGTTGAAAAGTTGTGAAATGTAGTGGAAGAATGAAAGAAACTAGTTTAGAATCAGTTAACTTATTTGGGGAAGTAAATTTCTATGGAAAATCGCCTCTAGGGTTTTTGAATTTGAAAATTTGAAGAACGAATCAAAAATCTCGTCTAAGTCATATTTAACCCACTGCCGATGTCGCATTTGTGACCTAGCCTTTGCAAATGTGAAGCCTGCAAATGCAAGAAATCCATCGCATTTGCAAAGACTCCCACATTTCTGATTCTTTCACAAATGCGAAGAAATATTCGCAAATGCGACCTAGTGATCGCAATTCCGAAGAATGCCCCCTCCTAGTCCCCATCGCAATTGAGAAGGTTTGTTCGGGAATGAGAACTCTAACCTTCCCATATACTCTTCGCAAATACGATGAGTATATTGCAAATGTGCACCCATCAGCGGTCGCAAATGCGATGATTGACCTCGCAAATGCGAAGTCTGAGGCCTGCAACAAAAAATCGGAACACTAGCTGAGTTCTAAGTGAAATTTTCACTCTGTGGCCTATCCGAAATACACCCGAGCCCTCGGGGCAATAAAAAAATATGCACACATGTCTAAAAATATCATACAAACTTTATCGCGCGATCAAATCGCCAAAATAACACCTAGAACTACGAATTGAACACCAAATCAAATGAAATATTCAAGAAAACTTTGAAACTTCTATATTCTCAACTAGACGTCCGAATCATGTCAAACCAACTCTGTTTCTCAAAAAATTTCATAGAAATGTCATAAATGTGGTATTGGACCTATATCGGGTTGTGAAACGAAAAGACGGACCATATATTCGAAAAGTTAAACCTCGGTCAAAAAATTCAAATTCATTATGCCTTTAACTTTCAAATTTTGAAAAGACTGATATCTCGAGTTAGGGACTTCTAAATTCGATTCCGGGCATAGGACCAAGTCCCAAATCACGATACAGACTCAACAAGAGTGTCAAAACATGAATCCGGGTCCGTTTACCAGAAATGTTGACCGGAAGACAACTCATATGAAGTATTTAGGAAATATTTCTTGTTTTTATAAACTTTTAACATAAAAGCTTTCCGGAAAGACGTCCGGACGGTGCATGCAAATCGAGGAAGGTTAAACATGATTTTTAAGGCTTTGGATCATAGAATTAGGTTTCAATACATGAGATGACCTATTGGGTCATCACATTTTTCACTTCTAAAACAATTGTTCGTCCTCGAACGGACAAAGAAAAGTACCTGGACTGGTGAAAAGGTGGGGATATCTACTTCGCATGTCCGACTCGAACTCCTAGATAGATGCCTCAACAGGTTGACCTCTCCGTTGCACTCGAACTAAAGGATAAATGTTCAATCTCAACTGACAAACCTGTCGGGCTACAATAGCTACCGGCCCCTATTCATAGGTCAAATCCTTGTCAAACTGGATAGTGCTTAAATCTAACACGTGGGATGAATCACCGTGATACTTCTGGAGCATAGACACATGGAACACCGGATGGACTGCTGATAGACCAGGTGGCAATGCGAGCCTGTAAGCCACGCCTCCCACTCATTCTAGAATATCAAAAGGCCTGATATACCTAGGCCTCAACTTGCCCTTCTTTCCAAACCTCATTACACCCTTCATGGGTGATACCCGAAGTAACACTCTCTCCGACCATGAATGCAACATCATGAACTCTACGGTCTGCATAACTCTTCTTCTTGGACTGAGCTGTGCGAAGTCGATCCTGAATAATCTTTACCTTATCCAAGGCATCCTGTACTAAGTCTGTACCCAACAACCGAGCCTCTTCGGGCTCAAACCATCCAACTGGAAATCGACATCACCTACCGTATAATGCCTCATAGGGAGAAATCTGAATGCTCGACTGTTAATTGTTGTTGTAGGCAAACTCCGCTAGTGGCAAGAACTGATCCCACGAACCTCGAAAGTCTATATCACAAGCGATATCTGAATAGTGCGCTCGAACTGTCCGTCCGTCTGATGAGGAAATGTTGTGCTCAGCTCAACCTGTGTGCCCAATTCACATTGTACTACCCTCCAGAAGTGCGAGGTGAACTGCGTACCTCGATCAGAAATGATAGACACAGGCACTCCGTGAAGCGGGACGTTCACGCAATTATAAATCTCAGCCAACTGCTCTGACGAATAGGTAAATGCCACAGGAATGAAATGTGCTGACATAGTTAGCATATCCATAATGACCCAGACGGAATCAAACTACCTCTTAGTCCGTGGGAGTCCAATAAAGAAATCCATTATTATACGCTCCCACTTCCACTCGGTAATCTCTAACTTTTGAAGCAAACCACAAGGTCTATGATGTTCACACTTTACCTGCTCATAATTTAGACACTGACACACATATTCAACTATACTTGTTCATTCTCCTCAGCCAATAATGCTGCCGCAAGTCTTGATACATCTTGGCAACGCCCGGATGGATAGAATACCGGGAACTGTAGGCCTCCTCAAGAATTAACTCACGAAGTCTATCCATATTAGGCACACAAATACGACCCTACATCCTCAAAACTCCATCATCTCCAACAGTAACCTGCTTTGCACCATTGTGTCGCACTGTGTCCCTAAGGATAAGCAAATGAGGGTTTTCATACTGTCGATCTATGATGCGCTCAAACAAAGAAGACCGAGCGATTGTACAAGTTAGAACACGATTAGGCTCAGAAACGTCCAACCTTACTAACTGATCGGCCAAGGCATGAAAATCTAATGAAAGCAGTCTCTCACCAACTGCAATGTATGCAAGGCTTCCCATACTAGCTGACTTCTTACTCAAAGCACCGATCACCATTTTGGCTTTCCCGGGATGATACAAGATGGTGATATAATAGACTTTCAATATATCCAACCACCCCCTCTGCGTCAAATTGAGCTCCTTCTGCTTCAACAAATACTAGAAACTTCGATGATCTATGAATACCTCACACGGCATGTCGTAAAGATAATACCTCCAAATCTTCAACGCGTGAACAATGGCTGCCAACTCTAGTTCATTAACATGGTAATTCTTCTTGTGAACCTTCAGCTTCCACGAAGCGTATGCAATTACTTTGCATCCTGCATTAATACTTCACTAACTCCAATACGAGATGCATCACAATATGCCGTATAAGATCCTAAACCTATGGGCAACACCAACATCAGCGCCGTAATCAAAGCAGTATTGAGCTTCTGGAAGCTTGCCTCACACTCATCTGACCATCTAAATGGAGCACTCTTCTGGGTCAACCTGGTCAACGGGGCTGCTATAGATGAAAATCCCTCCACAAACCAACAGTAATAACTCGCCAAACCCAAGAAACTCCGAATCTCCGTGGCTGAAGTAGGTCTAGGCCAGTTCTGAAATGCCTCAATCCTTTTAGGGTCTACCTGAATAGCCACTGCTGATACAACGTGCCCCAAGAAAGCGACTGAATCTAACCAAAACTTGCACTTTGAAAACTTAGCATATAACTGGCTGTCTTTCAAAGTTTGAAGTACGGTCCGAAGATATTGCTCATTCTCCTCTCGGCTACGGGAGTAGATCAAAATATCATCAATAAACATAATCACAAAAGAATCAAATTACGGCTTATACACCTGGTTCATCAAGTCCATAAACACTTTTGGGGCATTTGTCAGCCCAAATGATATAACCAGAAACTCATAATGCCCATATCGAGTCCGAAATGTTGTCTTAAGGACATCTGACGCCATAATCCTCAACTGATGGTAGCCAGACCTCAAATCGGTCTTTGAAAATACTTTGGCACCCTGAAGCTGATCAAATATGACATCAATTCTCGGCAATGGATATTTGTTCTTGATAGTTACTTTGTTCAATTGCTGGTAATCAATGCACATGCTCATCGACCCATATTTCTTCTTCACAAATAACACGGGCACACCCTAGGGCAAGACATTAGGTCAAATGAAGCCCTTATCAAGAAAATCATACAAATGTTCTTTCCATTCTTTCAACTATGGAGGGGTCATACGGTATGGTGGACTAGAAAAGGGCTGAGTTCCCGGAACCAAGTCTATACAGAAGTCGATATCCCTTTCAGGTGGCATCCCGACAGGTCTGTAGGAGATACCTATGGAAACTCTCGGGAAACTGGTACAAAATCCATGGAAGGAACCTCCGCACTAGAATCATGGACATAAGCCAAAAAAGCTAGACACTCCTTCTCGACCATACGTCGAGCCTTCATATAAGAGATAATCCTGATGGTGGAATAGATAGGAGTCCCACTCCACTTTATCGAGGCAACCATAGCAAGGCTAAAGTCACCGTCTTGGCGTGACAATCCGATATAGCGTGATAAGGTGACAGCCAATCCATACACAATATAACATCAAAGTCTACCATATCGAGAAGTAAAAGGTCCACACTAGTCTCAAGAATCTCGATAGTGAACACACACGAACGATAAACGCGGTCTACTATAATAGCATCTCCCACAAGTGTAGACACATACATAGGGGCACTCAAAGAATCATGGGGCAAAACCAAGTATGAAGAAAAATATGATTAAACATACGAATAAGTAGAACCCGTGCAAAATGAAACAGTACCTGTGATGACAGCGTCAGAATACTCAGCCTCAGGCCTAGATGGAAAAGCATAGATCGGAGTTGGGCCCCACCACTCAGAACTGCATCTCTAGGTTGGGCCCTAGTTGGCTGGCCTCCACCTCTAGTAGCCTGACCTCCACCTCTTATGTCCTGACCACCACCTCTAGCTGCTTGACCCCTACCTCTAGTTGGTTGAGCAGGCGGTGAAGAACCCGGTGCCGGGACCATGGCACGAGAACCCTGATGTTGAGAATTACTCGATGCACGAGGGTAAAAACTAGCAATGTGCCTTGGATCACCAAAAGTATAACAGGACCTCAGCTACTATGACTGCTGACCCTGAAACTGACCCTGTCGACCCGAGTAACCACCTTGGAAGCTCTAGAGAGGAGGTGCACTAATAGGAGCTGGTGATGCACTATAGGCTAGCTGGTCGGAATAGTGCGTATGAGGGCCACAACCACATGAGGCGCCATGGGATGCTTGGATTTCTGAATGAAACGGCCCGGGAGAACGGCCTCTAACAAAAGTACCCCGGCATCCAGACGAGGCCCCCACTGAATCCAACGGGGTGACGCGGCCTCTTGTCAGATCCCTGACCACTCCCCTGAGCTAGAACCATCTCAACTTGCCTGGCAACATTGGTAGTCGTCTAAAAAGAAATCTCACTCCCAGTCTCCTTAGCCATCTGCAACCTTATAGGCTGAGCAAGTCCCTCAATAAACTTCCTCACTCTCTCTCTCTCTCGGTAGGAAGTATAAGAAGATCATGATGGGCCAAATCCACAAAAAAGGTCTCATAATTAGTGAAGGTCATACTGCCCTGCTGGAGACGCTCGAACTGCCTGCAATAGTCCTCTCTTAGTGTAACAGGAAGGAACCTCTCAAGAAATATCTGAGAGAACTGTTCCTAAGTAAAAGCAGGCAACCCAGCTGATCTAGGCAATACAAAATCATTCCACCATCTCTCAGCGGACCCTATCATCCGAAACACAACAAAATCGACACCATTGGTCTTCATTATCCCCATGTTCCGTAGCACCTCATGACAGTAGTTAAGATAAGCATGTGGGTCCTCAAAAGGTGCCCTATTGTAGTGAACTAAAAAGAGCTTGGTGAACTTGTCCAACCTCAATAAGCTCTCAGAAGACATAGCTGATACACCACTGGCCTATGCCGCAACAACTGACTGAACCACTCCAACTTGTTGAGCTGCTGGAGTCTGATACTGGGGAGCCATCTGCTCCAGACTGTGAGTATCAGGAGTCTGTGCTCCTCTTCCATCCTAAGAGACGACCGATGCCATGGGAAAAGTGCCAGCCTGGGCTGTACACTCCATAAGGCTCATCAAATGGACCAAAGCATCCTGAAGTACTGGGGTGGCGATGAACCCCTATGGGACCTGAGATGGTCCTACTAGAACTGGAGCCTCCTCATTAAACTCTACCTGAGGCTCCGCCGCTGGTGCTGCTGCTCGAGCTCTGCTGCTGCCCCTGCCTCGGCCTCTGGCACGGCCTGGTCCTCGACCTCAGCCCCTCGTAGGAGCTTCCACTTGGAGCTCTAAATGCTACTCAACTGAGGACACGGTACGTATTCTCGCCATATGCGAGAGAACAAGAGTAGAAGATTTCGATTAACAATGAGAAAATAAAAATCGTACGATAGAGAAGAATAGAAGTGAAATTGTTCCTAAACTCCATAGCCTCTAGAAGATAAGTATAGACGTCTCTGTACCGATCCTCCAGACTCTACTAAGCCTGCTCTTGAATGACACCTAGGAAATCTAGTACTTTGATATGAACTTGTCACGATCCGAAATTCCCACCGTTAGGACAGTGATGGAGCCTAACATTTCACTTCCTAGGAAAGCCAACATTAGAAATTATTAAGTCAAACCTTATTCAATTCAACAAATAACAGTAAATAAGCTAAAGTGAAATACAACGAGTGCGGAATAATATAAAAACTTCATCATTTACTACTATCTGGATCTGATGTCACAAATTCACGAACATTCTAAGATTTACTACAAGTAAAAGTCTAAAAGAAGTACAACTGTTTGAACGAAAGAAACAGTAAAAGAGGAAAGATAGATGGGGACTTCAAGGTTTGTGAACGCCGACATATCTACCTTGAGTCTCTAGTGGTCTAGTCCGAGCTGATATGCCTCTCGATCAACTGGGGACAATATCAAGGTCTGCAAAGGAAGTATAGAGTGCAGTATCAGTACAACCAACTCCATGTATTGGTAAGTGTCGAGCCTAACTCGACGAATTAGTGACGAGGCTATGACAAGACACCTACATATCAAACGTGTGCAATATACCAGTATACGTACAAATAACAGCAATGAAAGAAACTAGACAAGTAATATCGGGAGGGAGAAACATGTTGAGGGTTATACGAGATAAAGAACTGCAGCAGTAATGTAACTTGAACAACCAATATACTATTAATCAATAAGAACAAGTAAACACAATAAAGGAAAAATGAATGGCATCACCTTTCGTGCTTTTACTCTCAACCTCGCCATAAAATGAATAGAATCGGCACGACAACACCCTTCTTGAATTAAGTCTCATAACATGGCATGACATCACCCTTCGTGCATTCAGACTCACAATATGGAACGACATCACCCTTCATGCATTACACTCATAATATGGAACGGCATCACCCTTCGTGCATTAACACTCTCCCTTACCACAAGGAAATGAACAAATAACAACAGGGAGATAACATAACTAGTACAAACTTTACTTCAACATTTGGTTCCACAATATCAACCTCAACTTCGGAATCAATACTCATTTATAACCAAAAGACTTGTAAACATGATAATAAGGATCAATATAACAATACTAATCTAAATATGGATAACATGCACAAAGGAAGCTATAATTGCATGGAACAAGGCCCCACCTACATGCTTTGACCCGAGTACAATGCATAAGTACTCATCACCTCACATATATGTTGTTCCCAACAATTAAACAAGTATAAAATAAACACACAAGTATTATTCCCTTAAGTCAAGGTTAACCATGATACTTACCTCACTCCAAAGACCAACCACAACTTTTTCTTTCAAACAAGCCTCCGAACCAATAGAATCAAGCAATTTACATATTAATACGAATTCAAATAAAGGGAGAACAGGGGAAGGACGTGCACGCAACAATAACAATAAAAATTAAAATAGGAGCGGTATATTCATGTAGCAGATAAAATAATAAAAAAGAAAAGGTAGCACGTTTATCTGAGAAGACTAATTCATATAAGCCAAATTTGGTATGACAAGAGCCTAATATCCCCAGCATTTGTCGGGCCCCTTTTTCTCACAAAATCGGGTTTCCACATGTCATAACTCTTTTAAGGAAGTATTAAAATAGGAGAGTTGCCACCTAACGATTTAAGGTGCGTTAGGGCACCTATTTGCATATGACTCAGGTTTGACTAGTTTGCATCACAAGAGATCGGGTAAGGGCTCGAAATTACCTCGAAGAGAAGGTGTTAGGCACTCTTCAAGGTCGAGAATTATGGGTCCCGGCCGAACATGAATTACATGAATTAGACAGATAAACCAAGACAGAGAAAAGCAAGAATTTTGGGAAGTTTTACTATCAAAAGACTCTGAATAAATTCAAACACTTGATTCAAAGATAAATAGGAATAAGAATGGGGGTCATAAGTTTTTTAGCCTACAGGATCACCTCGTGCAATATAAATAATACTTCGTAACTCCTCCAAGATGGGGTGTTACTCGTATTATTCAGCAGGCACAAACTATCATCTTTTTCTACCCGATTTTAATCTTTAAGTTATTACCTAAAGCACACTAGTTAATTCTAAATCGTGCCTTATGCTACACTACCCGTGCCATACCTATGGTACATGAGGCGTTGGACCTCTACTATTGGTGGTTCTAGACTTGACTTAGGTTGCTCAGAAAATGTTAAAACTAGGCAACAATTCAAAATAAATAAGACAATAATTAAATACAAGTTAAAGGGCTCAAGTTAGCCTCCACAATTAGACAACAAATACACGCAAAAAAATTCCTACGTTAGGCATTACGGAGTTTCGGAATTGAGGGACTATATCCATCACCACAGCCCAGAAACCATAGAAGAACTCAAACCAAACCAAACAACCATGGATTGATCATGTGATCCAAATACTAGATCACTTAAACAAATCAATCTGCATATTCAATAGAGAGAAAGGGGGACAGAACTGAGTGTTAGAGATAACTCAAATCTTAGTAGTAAAGAAAATGGCCAAAGAACCTCAAGTCCTAGAGTGTCAGAGTTCACAAGGGTCTCAAATGGACCCCGAGGAGTGCTGACACTAGGGGTGTCAATAGAGAAAGTCTTAGTGGCCTTGGGTTTAGCCGGCCAAGAATTATAGGTTCAGAGTAGTATAGGTAACCAAATGAGGGCGAGAGAATAGTGATCAAATGGTAGAGTTTGAAGAGGTGCATTTGCATTTTAGCAACAGACATTGCAGAGGTGATTACACAATGAACATACCAGCAAAGAGGATAAACAAAACTCAAAAAGATAGGTTGATACCACAAGTTCACATATAGCACATTGGGGCAGAGAACATTTTGTAGGAAGTAGGGGGTTTATGCCTGTTGGGATTACAAAAACTAATATGTAAAGGTGCACTATGCCAAACGAGATAAAAAATAAAGCACTAACTTAATAGATTCAAAGCCTAAGGGTCCAAATTATGCTGAACACCAGAAGTTAAACAGAACAACTCACATCAATAAGGCAAAATAATGGCAAATGTTTTGAGGGAAACTCAAGTTAAGAAGCTATTCTAAAATGTCCCAACTAATTGCTAGGGAGTCCATAATTGGACAATCTAAAGACATACTAAGTGATAAAAATGGCTGTATAAGAAAGTCATAGCTAGAGTGAAGGTCTTCACATAGATTAGGGCACATTATAGATACAATTCGATCACTGTAGATCATAGAGATCCAAGACAAACCAAGAAACAAACTGATGCCACATAGCCAATGTAAACATTCAAAGTACCAACACATTAGGCTAAACCAACTTAAAAGAGTCTAAATTGTTTAAGTTAATAATAGACATATCTCAGAGCTGGCAATTTTGGTGTAATCAGATGCTAAAGAGGTTCATATCACAGAACATATTCGATACTATCAAGGTTGCATATATAGATAGTCTAGAAACACATTAGGTTATGCAATTTCAGAGGTATGAATATGCAAATCATGAACAAATGAGAATGGATATTGCAAAGGCTAAAGAACTCACTAATTATTGATTGACAAATAGACAAACAAGAAAGAACAGACTCCAGAACACTCCAAACGTCCACAAAGGGCAGTATAACCCAGGACCTTAGTGCGTCAAGGTTCCCAAGGGCTTCAAAGGAACCTAAGTCAGTGCTCGCACCAAGGAAGGTCAGAAAATTTAATTTTGGTTGCCCTGGATTTCAGCCGGCCAATAGCCAATGTGTAGAATAAGAGAATAAGAGAATAACAAAGTTAAAGACTTTTGTTTTTAGTGAAAACTTAATGATTAGAAGTCTGTCTCAAAGGGAAATGGGAGGGGATTATATAGTGGTAAAATCAAGCAAAAGAATCAAGGAAACACTGTAAAATCAACATAAATAAGGAAGTAATAACATGCAGAATCAGTACAAATCGGATTAGGGAAAAATTAGGCAAACCCTAATTGACAGATCTCAAAGATTCGACAAAACTTTTGGTGAATCGCCTTGCCAGGAACGTATATAGATGAATACCGTCTAGATTTTGAAGGATGGGGATGATTTCCACATGATTCCAGGTCTGGTACTTTCTAAAGATAGGCAAGTACTAAGTAATACAAAAATCTTATAAGTAACATGGAGATGGAGCATATATGGAAGGCAAATCGTAAGAGGATTCCATATCAAGGTCAGAATCGGAGATAATATTGGTATGACGGCTAGGTTTCGTGAAAGAGAGAGGAGTAACAAGAAGAACAAAGGCGACGGTCTTTAGGGAATGGGGATTAGGGTTAGGGTGAAGGGATATGAGGAAAGGGGATGGGGTTTTGTGAGTCGTTGATCGTTTTTGATCAACAGTAGAGGTTTAAGGAGATTTGGGTCGGGTTTTGGAAATGGGTTGGGGATTAAGGGGTCATTTGGATTGGGCTGCTAAAGAGGGGTGTGAGTGTGCTAAGCACTTGGGCGAAAATTGATCCGAAAATTAGCCTAGAATTGGGCCAGTTTTTTTAAATAGAAGATTAAAAGGGAAATAATTTAATAAAAATAGTTAACAAATATATAAAAATTTTATTTATGCAAATTAATACTTTAAAATAATAGTAGAAGAGCTTTCAGTTTGTAATTTGATTATACCATATACCATTATATACCAAAGTAATTACAACAACAATCGACCCAATATAAAGGACTTACCCCTATGTTGTCGAGGTAAAGAAATTTCTTGTGATAGACCTTAGGCACACAAATATATCAAATTAATTAATATTTTTTTATTTTTTTAAAATAAATTAATTACCATTGAAAAATACTATGTAGGCTTTTTTAAAATTTTTTTAGGCAAATATACTATTAGGCAGGCTGCCTAGCGGCTAATATATAAATAAAATCCCAAAATTGAGTCCAAAGCTTACAAGATGTCCAAAATTAAGTAACAATTGCACAAAATAACTAGCTATTAACAAGATGAAATAACTACAATCTAAGGATCTATCTATTACAAAATGATAAGTTTAATGCTTCATTCACCAGTCAGTGTATGTGAATTCAATATCCAGGGGCAAATACCAAATAGCACCTATCAAGCTTTCACCAGGCCCCATGGCGTGCATTCCATTGGAAATGGAGAAGGCTAGCATGAATTCAAAACATTTACACCACTGAATTGACGCAAGCAAAATCTTCCAACCATCACTGTTGCTCCAGAATGAGAAACTCCATAAAGTCTTCAAGTTCAAATCAACGTAGTATACTGAATTTGCACAAGTTAGCTGATAATTCATCTGCTCATTAAGTAAACATAACTTGTAAAGAGTAGCAGATGATCTAATGAGTTGTGTAACGTGATACCTTCTGATACAATTGAGTGTGCAGTGCATCCAAAAGTGTGTTCCTGTATATGGTTGTGCACAACACAGACCTACTGTTCATCAGCGTATTGCCATGTGATTTTTTGTGATACATCACCACCTACTTGCATTAACTAATCCATTTAATATTAGAATGTCCCAAGAATGATCATGATAACATGCTAATACCACTGAGAAACACCCTAAGATTATACAATACGTAGCAACATCAAACAACACAAGGCCAGGCAATTTGAGTTGAGGGCTTGTCATCAGTCATGAGATTTCCTTTTAGCCATTCTCACCCTCGAGTTTGGTATTTGTGCTTTGGCCATGATAATAAAGGTTTTTCCTTCTACTGGAAATTCAAGAAATGAATGAAATGTGAGTGTAACTGCAAATAAGAAAACCATGTTAGCTAAAAAAGATTAGCAACGTAGTTTCCCTCTCTAAATACATGTTGAAATATCACACTAAATTGATCCCTTATCTTCTTGATCTTCTGCACATCATGAGCTACAACCCAAGGTGACTCCCATTCCCCTTCAATAATCTTCTTCAACACCAATGAATCAGTCTCTAATATGACAGGATGTAGCTCATGCTCTACACAGCACTCCAGGCCTTGCAGAATAGATTTTGCCTCAGCTACTACATTAGTTGTCTCCCCTAAATCCACTGCCGTTGCATACACTAGATCCCATACTTCATCCCCTCACACAATAACCTAAAGAACTAGGCCTAGTGTGTGATGACCCAAAGGGTCATCTTATGTTTTAAAACTCAATTATGCGCTCTTTATCCTTTAAAATCTCATTTTTACCCTCCTCGATTTGCATGTGCAGTCTGAACGTGATTTCCAAAAACCTTTTATATTGAAAATTGATAAAATAATAATTTTTAGCCTCGAAAGTTTATATTTAGTTGACTTGGATCAACGTTTTGAGTAAATGGATCCGGACACGTGTTTTGACGATCCCGATGGGCCCGTAGTAAAATATTGGGCCTGGACGCATGTCCGTAATCGAAGTTCGAGGTCCCTAGCTCGAGGTACATTTTTGCTAAAAATTGAAAGACTGAAATTTTAATGGTTTTAAGAAATCGGTTAATGTTTGATCTTGTTGGTATCGGGTCCGTATTTTGGTTCCGGAGCCCGATACAGGTCCATTATGAAATTTATACCCTATCTATGAAATTTGGTGAGAAACAAAACTGATTTGACGTGATTCGGACATCCCGTTGAGAAAATAAAAATTTTAAAGTGTTCTTGAGAATTTCATATGTTTTGGCGCTAAATTCGTAGTTTTAGGTGTTATGTTGGAGATTTGATCGCACGAGCAAATTCATATGTTTTTTTAGACTTGTGTACATGTTTGGTTTTGAGTTCCGAGAGTTCGGGTGACTTTCGGTAGGCTATGGAGTCAAATGAACTTAGGAAAAATAGCTGGTGTGCTTCAGGTTTACAGATCTCGCATTTGTGAGGTGTGGCTTGCAAATGCGAGCCTTGAATTTGGAAAGAATCATCGCATTTGAGATCACGGTCCGGGGCTTGGTAAATTCACAATTGCAAGAATAGGGTCGCATTTGCGGAAGTCCAGGTTCGCATTTGCGACAAATAGTTTGCATTTGCGAAGGCTGCAGAAATGCGAGGGGTTCGCATTTGTGACACTTTTCTCGTATTTGTGAGCTTCGCAAATGCGATATATGCAGCTGGTAAGTCTTGACTTAGACGATATTTTTCTCATTTTTCAAAGCAAGAAAATCCTCTAGGCGATTTTTCAAAGACCATTGCTTCTTTAAATCATAGGTAAGTAATTCTTAACTCGTTTCTTTCAATCTTTCACCTCATTTAACTAGCATTCAACCTGAAATCTACGAATTTCATGCTAGACATTGAGGGTTTGGGTAGAATTAGGGATTTTTTAGAAATTGGAAATTAGACCGGAATTTGGGGTCGGATTTCGAAACTAGTTACATATTCGGGCTCGGGATGAATGAGTGAATGGGTTTTGGTCCGAACCTCGAGTTTTGGCCAAGCGGGCCCGTTGTCGGTTTTTGACTTCTTGGGGGAAATGTTGGGAAACCTAAATTTATGTATTAAAATTGATTTTTTAGCAATATTTGATGTTATTAAGTTAATTATGGCTAGATATGAGTGGTTCGGAGGTGGAAACTAAAGGAAAAACGATAATTGAGCAATGAGTAGCATGTGGATCGAGGTAAGTGTTGAGTCTAACCTTGACTTGAGGGAATTAGGAACCCTCGGACTATATGATTATGTGAAATCCATGGGAGCGGTGTATATGCAAGGTGATGAGTTCCTATACGTCGCCAAATTATCTATTTTCTTTTATTTACCGCTTTCTTTTAATTGTTTCATTTCCTGTCATAATTTTTATATGTTCTAAATACTTCCATGTTTAATTGCTATGTGTTAATCCATATTTTCTCCTATTAGCTATGTTAGTTCTTCCCATAGGTCCCCTAATCCCTGCTATTTTCTTAATTTGATTTGTTGTACCTTTAAAATTTTAAATTGCTGGATTGGTCTAGATGTATAATATTATTTGAGTAGAGTTGATACTGATCAAGTGTCATTTGTTTTGTTAGGTTTGGTATTTATTTATCGTAAACACCTTGTGATTTAGACTGTAAATTGACTATGTACATTGAGTGTTTGGTACTGATATGGTGGGATCGGGCTTCAGGCTGCAGCGGGAGGAATAAGCGAGGATTGATAAGGACTAATAAGGGTGAATGTGTTTAAACGGTGGGATCGGGTTGCACGCCGCAACAGGATGAATAATGGAAGATTGATAAGGAGGATCGGGTTGCGCTACAACATATATTTATTATTTACTTTTATAGTATTTGTTACGGAGGAATAACGGAGAATTTTGTGATGTCTGGTTGGATAGGGCTGCACACTGCAACAAAATTATATGTTTCTATTTCCTGAACCGCATTTCTCTACGAGCAAACTTGGTAGAGTTTAGGGATCGGTACGGAGACATCTGCACTTATCTCCTATAAACTATGAAGTTTAGGAACAAATTTCACTTTTATTCAACTCTGTCGTGCTATTTTTTTATCTCAATACTGATTGAACTCTCCGATTCTTATTCTCTCGCAGATGGTGAGAACACGTACCGCTTCTTTCGCTAACCAGCAGCCAGAGCCTCCAGCAGCAACTCCTACGAGGGGAAAAGGTCGAGGCCGAGGTAGGGGCAGGGCTCAGCCAGAGCCCGAGCCCGAGCAGCAACCCGAGGCGTGGAGCCTCAGATATAGTTTGATGAGGAGGTTCCAGCTCAGACTATTCCTGCCAGACCAACTCAGGTCCCAGAAGGGTTTATTGCCACCTAGTGCTTCAGGATGCCTTGGTCCGATTAGTGGGCCTTATGGAGAGTGTGGCCCAAACTGGCGCCTTCCCCATGGCACCAGCCGTATCTCAGGCTGGAGGAGGAGCCCAGACTCCTTCTACTCACACTCCGGAGCAGATGGCTCCAAGTTTCAGACTCCAACAACTCATTCAGTGGGAGTAGTTCAACCGGTTGCTGCGGCACAGCGCGGTGATGGGTCAGCTATGACTTCTGAGGCTTTGTGGAGATTGGATAGGTTTACCAAGCTCTTTCCACTCCATTTAAGTGGTGCTACTTCAGAGGATCCCCAATAGTATCTTGACAGCTGTCACGAGGTTCTTCGGAATATGGATATATTGGAGACCAATGTGGTCGACTTTGCTGCTTTTCAGATAACTGGTTCAGCCAAGAAATCGTGGAGAGATTATTTATTGACCAAACCAGGTGGATCGCATGCTATTACTTGGGACCAGTTCTCACATCTCTTCTTAGAGAAGTTTCTGCCTATCACCTTGAGAGAGGAGCGCCGCCGTCAGTTCGAGCGTCTCCAAAAGGGCAGCATGACGGTTACTCAGTAAGAGACCTGTTTTGTGGATTTGGCCCGTCATGCTATTATTTTGCTTCCCACAGAGAGGGAAAGGGTGAGGAGGTTTATTGAGAGACTTGCTCAGCCTATTAGACTATAGATGGCTAAGGAGACTAGGAGCAAGATTTCTTTTCAGGATGTGGCTAATGTTGCCAGACGAGTCGAGATGGTTCTTGGATAGGGAGGTCGAGGGTCAAATAAGAGACCTCGTCATTCCGGTAGATTATAAGGCGCCTCATCTTGAGGCAAGGGTACTTTTGGTAGAGGCCATACTCCTAGACTATTCCATTTAGTGCTTCAGACATCCCACAGTGCTTCAAGGAGTCGTAGTTCTTATGTACCTCCTTCTAGGAAGCCAGCCTATAGTGCACCACCAGCTCCTATCAGAGAACCTCCTCTTTAGAATTATTATCGTGGTCAGCCGGCTCATCTGGGTTAGTCTCAGTTTCCATAGCCACGGTATCAGGATGGATGTTTCGAGTATGGTGATTATGGGCATATTCGGAGGACCTATTCGAGATTATTAGATGTTGAGCCATAGTATCAGGGTTCCCGTGCCATGGTTCTGGCACCAGTTGCTGCACCGTCTACTCATCCAGCAAGAGGCAGGGGTCAACTAGCCAGAGGTAGGGGCCAGATTATTAGAAGCGAAGGTCAGGGCGTTAGAGGTGGATGCCCGCCAGCTAGAGGCCGTCCTAGAGATATGGTTCGGAGTGGTACGACCCAGCCCTGATGTTATGTTTTTCCCGCTAGACCCGAGGCTGAATCATCAGATGTTATCATAATAGGTATTGTTTCAGTTTGCAGTAGAGATGCTTTAGTTCTATTTGATCCTGGGTCTACTTACTCCTATATGTCATCTTAGTTTACTTTATATTTGGTTGTGCCCCGTGATTCTTAGAGTTCCGCTATATATGTATCCATACCTATGGGGGATGATATTGTTGTAGATCATGTATATCATTCGTGTGTGGTCACTATTGGGAGTCTAGAGACCAGTGCAGGCCTTCTGCTATTAGATATGGTGGATTTCGTTGTTATATTGGGTATGGGTTGGTTGTCACCTTATCACGCTATTTTGGACTGTCACGCCAAGACAGTGATATTAGTCTTGCCAGGGTTGCCTCTATTAGAGTGGAGAGGGACTCCTGGCCATTATACCTATAGGGTTATTTCTTATATGAAGGATCGGTGTATGGTCGAGAAGGGATATTTGGCCTATTTGGATTATGTTCGTGATTCTAGTGCTGAGGTTCCATCTATGGATTATGTGCCTGTTGTTCATGAGTTTCCAGAGGTATTTCCCGCAGACCTGTCAGGGATGCCACCCAACAGGGATATTGACTTTTGTATTGATTTGGCTCCGGGTACTCAGCCCATTTCCATTCTGCCATACCAGATGGTTCTATTAGAGTTGAAAGAGTTGAAGGAACAATTGTAGTATTTTCTTGATAAGGGCTTCATTATACCTAGTGTCTAGCCCTGGGGTGCACAGGTTTTGTTCGTGAAGAAAAAGGATGGGTCTCTGAGGATGTATATATTATCGGCAGTTAAACAAAGTCACCATCAAGAAAAAGTATATGCTGCCGAGGATTGATGATTTATTTGATCAGCTTCAGGGTTCCAAGGTTTTTGCGAAGATTGATTTGAGATTTGGCTACCATCATTGGAGGATTAGGGTATCCGATGTCCCTAAGACAACTTTTCGGACGCGGTATGGGCACTATGTGTTTCTGGTGATGTCCTATGGGTTGACCAATGCCCCAGCAGTATTTATGGATTTTTTGAACCGAGTGTTCAAGCCTTATTTGGACTCCTTTGTGATCGTGTTTATTGATGACATCTTGATATACTCCCGCAGTCGGATAGTGCTCCAGACTATGAGGGACAACCAGTTGTATGCTAAATTTTCAAAGAGTGAGTTTTGGTTGGATTTAGTCGCTTTCTTGGGTCATTTTGCATCAATAGAGGGCATTCAGGTAGATCCTAAGAAGATTAAGGTCGTCAAGAACTGGCCTATACCCACTTCAGCCACGGAGATCCAGAGCTTCTTGGGTTTGGCGGGTTATTGCCGTTGATTTGTGGAGGGGTTCTCATCTATAGCAGCCTCTTTGACCAGGTTGACCCATAAGGGTGCCCCTTCTAGATGGACGAATGAGTATGAGGCGAGCTTTCAGAAGCTCAAGATAGGTTTGACTACAACACTGGTGTTGGTGTCACCATCAAGTTCAGGATCTTACACGGTATATTATGATTCCTACCGTGTTGGGCTGCGAGCAGTATTGATGCAGGAGGGCAGGGTGATTTCATATGCATCTCTGCAGTTGAAGGTTCATGAGAAGAAATATGTTGTCCATGATTTAGAGTTGGCAACCATTGTTCGTGCGCTGAAGATTTGGAGGCACGATCTTTATGGCGTGTCGTGTAAGGTTTTCACAGATCATCACATCCTTCATTATTTGTTCAAGCAAAAAGATCTAAATTTGATGCAGAGGAGGTGGTTGGAGCTATTGAAAGACTATGATATTGTTATATTGTATCCTCCGGGGAAGGCCAATGTGGTGGTTGAAGCATTGAGTAGGAAGCCAGCGAGTATGGGCAGCCTTGCATTCATTCTAGTCGGTGAGAGGCCGCTAGCTTCAGATGTTCATACTTTAGCCAACCAGTTTGAACGGTTGGATATTTCAGAGCCCTGTCGTGTTCTAGATTGCACAGTCGCTCGGTCCTCCTTGTTTGAGTGTATCAGACTCCGGCAGTATGACGACCCTTATTTGTTTGTCCTTAGGGACAAACTTCGACATCTTGGTGCCAAAAAGGTTACTATTGGAGATGACGGAGTTTTTGGGATGCTAGGTCGCGTGTGTGTGCTCTTATGATTATGGACTTCGTGAGTTCATTATCCAGGAGGCTCGCATTTCTCGGTATTCTACTCACCCGGGCACCGCCAAGCGGTATCAGGATTTACGACACCATTATTGGTGGAGGAGGATGAAAAAGGATATAGTTGCTTATGTAGTTCGGTGCTTGAATTGTGAGCAGGTGAAGTATGAGCATCAGAGACTTGGTAATTTGCTTTATCAGATAGTGATTCCTGAGTGAAGGTGGGAGTGTATCATTATGGACATTGTTGTTGGACTCCCACAGACTCAGAGGAAGTTCGACGTCATTTGGGTCATTGTGGATAGGCTGACTAAGTCAGGACACTTCATTCCTGTGGCAATTACCTATTCTTCGGAGCGGTTGGCAAAGATTTATATTCGAGAGATCGTCCGTCTTCACGGTGTGCCTGTGTCTATCATTTCTGATCGAGGTACGCATTTCAACTCGCATATCTGAGTGCAGTACATCGTGAGTTAGGTAGGCGAGTGGAGCTGAGCACAACATTTCATCCTCAGACGGACGGGCAGTCCGAGCGTACTATTCAGATTTTGGAGGATATGCTCCACACTTGTGTTATAGAATTCGGAATATCGTGGCATAAGTTCTTTCCCCTTGCAGAGTTTACCTACAATAACAGCTACTAGACGAGCATTCAGATGGCTCCCTAGAGGTATTATACAGTAGACAATGTAAGTCACAAGTTTGGTGGTTTGAATTGAGGGAGGTTCGATTGTTGGGTACTGATCTAGTTTAGGAAGCCTTGGACAAGGTCAAGATTATACAGGATCGACTTCGCACAGTTCAGTCCACACAAAAGAGTTATGCCGACCGTAGAGTTCGTGATGTGGCATTCATGGTCAGGGAGAAGTTGTTGCTTTGGGTGTCACCCTTGAAGGGTGTCATAAGGTTTGGAAAGAAGGGAAAGTAGAGCCCTAGGTATATCAGACCTTTTGAGATTCTCGATAGAGTGGGAGAAGTGGCTTATAGAGTTGTGTTCCCTCTGGGGTTATCAGTAGTTCATTTGGTATTCCATGTGTCTATGCTCCGGAAATATCGTGGTGACCCGTCCCACGTGTTAGATTTCAGCTTTGTCCAGTTGGACAAGGATTTGACTTATGAGGGGGAGTCGGTAGCCATTTTAGACCGACAGGTACGTTAGTTAAGGTCGAAGAATTATCCTTCGGTTCGAGTGCAATGGAGAGGTCACCCTGTCAAGGCAGCTACTTGGGGGTCCGATTCAAACATGTGGAGTAGATATCCCCACTTTGCAAGCATAGTCTGGGGCTGGGTAGTTTCTCAATTGCAAGAAGAGGGCCGCATTTTGCGGAAGTCCAGGTTCGCATTTGCTACAAATAGTTCGCATTTGCGAAGGCTGCAGAAATGTGAGGGGTTTGCATTTGCGAAGCTCGTAGATGAGCTATCTACAACTGGTATGTCTTGACTTAGACGGGATTTTTCTCATTTTTCAAAACCTTCAAAGCAAGAAAACCCTCAGGGCAATTTTTCAAAGACCATTTCTTCCCCAAATCATAGGTAAGTGATTCTTAACTTGTTTCTTTCAATATTTTACCTCATTTTACAAGAATTGAACCTGAAATCTAGGAATTTCATAGTAGAAATTGGGGGTTTGGGTAGAATTAGGAATTTTTGGGAAATTGGAAATTAGATCTCAATTTGGGGTCGGATTTCGAAACTAGTTACATATTCGGGCTCGGGGGTGGATGGGTGAATTGATTTTTGTCCAAATTTCGAGTTTTAACCAAGCAGGCGCAGGGTCAGTTTTTGATTTTTTGGGGAAAATGTTGGAAAACCAATATTTATGTATTGAAATTGATTTCATTAGCAATATTTGATGTTATTAAGTTAATTATGGCTATATACGAGTGGTTCGGAGGTGGAAACTAGAGGAAAAGTTGTAATTGAGCAGTGAGTGGCATGTGGATAGAGGTAAGTGTTGTGTCTAACCTTGACATGAGGGAATTAGGAACCCTCAGACTATGTGATTATGTGAAATCCATATGAGCGGCATATATGTGAGGTTACGAATGCCTATACATTGCCAAATTATCTGTTTTCCTTGAATTACTACTTTCCTTTAATTGTTTCATTTCATGTCTTGATTGTTATATGATTTAAATGCTTACATGCTTAATTGCTATGTGTTAGTCCACATCTTCTCCTGTTATCTATGTTAGTTCTTCCCATAGGTCCCCTAATCCCTGCTATTTGCTTAATTTGACTTGTTGTACCTTTAAAATTGTAAATTGATGGGTTGGTCTTGCTGTGTAGTATTATTTTATTAGAGTTGATATTGATAAATATTTCCTTTATGCGGTTCAGTTTGGTATTTATTATTGCAAAGGCCTTGTGATTTAGACTTTATAACTTTGTACATTGAGTGTTTGGTACTGATATTGTGGGATTGGGTTGCACGTCGTAGCAGGAGGAATAAGGGAGGATTGATAAGGAGGAATAAGGCTGAATGTCTTTATACGGTGGGATCGGGTTGCGCTCCGCAACATGAGGAAAAAGGGAGGATTGATAAGGAGTAATAAGGGTGAATTATTCTATTGATATTGATATATGGTGGGATCGGGTTGCAAGCCGCAATATATATATATATATTACTTTTACTGTATTTCTTACGGAGGAATAAGGGAGAATTTTGTGATGTCTGGTGTGATCAGGTTGTGCGCTGCAAAAAAATTATATGTTTCTATTTCCTGAACTGCATTTCTTTCCGGTATTTCTTTCATGATCTGATACAGTAAGGATTGGTAATTTTGGATGACACTTGTTTACTTTACAGGCTGTGGTTACCAGTTTTAGCTGGCTGTTTGGTTCTGTTCCGTATTTTCTATTATTCTGTCATTTATAAACTGCGTACAGGTTTTGTATAGATGCCCCGCCTTAGCCTCGTCACTACCTCATCGAGGTTAGGCTCGGAACTTACCAGTACATGGGGTCGGTTGTACTGATACTACACTTTGCACATTGTGTAGATTTATGAGACGGTCCCGGCAATGGTCATTAGTGAGCTCCGATAGGATATCTGTGGAGACTTGAGGTACGGTTGTTCAGCCTGTAGAACCAAGAGTCCCCATCGTCTTTTCCTTGGATGTATAATTTCATTCAAACAATTTTATACTTGTTTTAGACCTTTATGTGTAGTACTTTAGAACTAGTGAACTCCAGACACCAGATTCAGGGAATTGTAAAAGACGATTGGTTGTTTAATTTCTGCATTTGTACTTAGAACATATCAGTTTTTTTTTGTTAATTATTATTGTCACTGTTTAAACTGCTAAAAGAAGTAAAAATGTCCTAATGTTGGCTTGCCTAGGAAGTGAACTATTAGGCACCATCATGATGCCAACGGTGGGAATTTCGGGTCGTGACATAGGGTTTCCTTTAGAAGCTCCAACAATGTTATATTTATACCACCCTTGATGAGGAAACTACCAAGTAATTCTCCTAGTGAGCGAGACTAGTTTATATGCTTCAAAAAGCTGGATCATGTCTGCCATAACATTGGTAAATGAGATAGCCAAGGATATTTAACCCTTTCCAATTGAGGGAGAGTCTTGTTAACTTCATGAATAACCCTAGGAGTTGATACAGCTCTACCATGCTTTCTTGCCTTCCTCTTGTTCCATATTTCCCAAGTAATAATGGCTGAAGCTCCCTGGAACAAGAGCTTCAACTTTGGGAAACACTTCACATTCCACCAGTGCCTTATCACTTTCTTAAGTTATATCAATGGCGCTACTAAAACCTGCAGCTCTCATAAATAATTTCCACACCTTTGAGGCAGTAGAAATAGTTAAGAAAATATGTTCTAATGTTTCCTCTTAAGGCTGCTGACAACACCAACATCTGGACATCATCATCTGCCCTTGCCTTCCCTAAATATCATCAGTAGCTAACTTGTTTCTCCATAGCCTACATAAAAAGAATGGGATCTTGAATGGTAGCCCTTTATTCCACATCTGCTTGAACTCCTTATTTGAATTATCCCTATGTCTTGGAATTTACCAATCACTACTAATAGTAAACTTCCCAGAAGGAGTTGGCATCAATTGGGGTCTACACCAGTTATCCTCACTTTCCACATAACGCACATTGAGCCTAATATTCTTAGTAATTTCTTCAGTAAAGCTTTGATCAAGCAACTGGTCATTCCATGATTCACTTCGCCTCAGTTCTGCCACCTCTTGTAGTTCCTCATTGATTGGAAATTCTTCAGGTAACACATGATATAGAGCTCCCAACCCAGTCCAGTTTTCATGACAAATATTAGTTTTTCCACTCTTCATCTCCCAAAGAGTCTCATGCTCAACTTCTTCCCTACTATTCAACATTTGCCTCTACACATTAGAATCATGTCTGAATTACACAACTGTACATAATTCCTTTTTGCAGTATTTGTTCCACATGAAGTTCGACCACAAAGACTTAGTAGTCCTAAACCTCCACCATAGCTTAGCAAAAAATACCCTTGATACATCATGTACGGATCTAAATCCTAGACCCCCTTATTCTTTGGGGAGACATAAATTCTTCCAAGAAGCCCAATGTCTGCTCCTTCATTCTTCCTGTTAACTGCAAAAGAATCTAGCAAATATCTTATGTTAGTGCTCTATTATATTCTTAGGTGGATCTAATACTAACAACATATAAACTGGCATGCTTCACAACACACTAGAAATGAGCATTATTTTTCCTTCAAAAGACAGAAGATTTCCCTTCCATGAGTGCAGTTTAGCCTTCACCTTTTTTATTAGATAATCATAGTAGCCCTTCCTCCTTCTAGTGTAAAAAATAGGGCACCCTAAGTACGTGAAAGGGAATTTGCCTCTTGCAAATCCATTGATACCCCCAACCATAGAATGCATATAATATGAGCTTTTAGCTGTGTTGATCATCTGACCTGATACCTTCTCAGAACTACCTAATACAACCATAATCTTGCTCAAAGATGGAGGGTGAGCAGATGCAAATATTATGGTATCATCAGCATAAGCCAAATGATTTAACGGATTTGACCACTTAGGCATACCAAATCCAACAAATGATTTATCTTCAAAGAGCTTATTCAAAGCTCTGGACAGGACCTCAACTGAAAGAATGAATAAGGAAAGAGATAGAGGATCGCCTTGCTTTACTCCTCCTGTAGACTTTAAAAACCTTGAGGATTATCCATTCACCAAGGCAGAATACCAGTTGTTAGCTATCAAATCCCACACCATGTTGATAAAATGTTCTACAACGTCCATTCTCCTTAGAACGTGTAACAAATATTTCCATGAAACCCTGTTATAACACTTTGCCATATCCAGTCTAATGACAACATTTGCAGGCTTACCTCTCATTCTAATGTCAGTAACAATCTGCTTAATAAGTAGGATATTCTCAAAAATACTCCTCCCTTTCACAAAGCAAGACTGATTTGAAGATACTAAGGAAGGCAAGAATTTCTCCAATCTGTCATGAATAACTCTTGAAATTGTCGTGTTGATGAAATTTCCCAAACTTATAGGTCTTAAGTCTGAGAAAGTCTCAACTCTAGGCTTTTTTTTGAATAATACCAAATTAGTATTAGTGATGGACTTAGGCAGTGCAACTCCTCCATAGAAATAAAGTACCATGTTAAGTATGTCAAAGCCAATTGTGTCCCAGCATGCTTGATAAAATAGTCCAGTAAATCCATCAGGACCACTAGCACTCTCTCCACTTAGCTCAAAAACAGCAGCCTTGACTTATTCTAGAGTTTGGAACCTGCACAGCTCCAAATTCTGCTCCACAGTCACCATAGAAGGTACATTGTCTAGCATTGAGCAATCATCAGGATTCCCTTCATTAGTGAACTGCTTTTGGTAGAACTCAACAGCAGCATTAGCCATCTGATCTTGATCTTTAATCCATGTCCCATCTCCATTTTGAATCCTTTTCAATTGTAATCTCTTCCTCTTAGCATTAACATGACTATGGAAGAATCTAGTATTCCTATCACCCTCAGTAAGCCATGTCATTCCAGCCTTTTGCTTCCAGTATTGATCCTATATACTCAAATACTTTTTCAATTCTGATTGAGCTTTTTGAAGAACAATCATGTTCTCAATACTAGGCTCCTCCTCAAACAACATCTCCTTCACCTTAACAATGTCCTCTATTATAGCTAATTGCTTGAAGATATATCCAAATGTGTCCTTACTCAATTTAGACAAAGCTACCTTCACCTTCTTAAGCTTGTGCTTGAACATAATAAATGGATCTCCTATGAAATTAGCTTATCAATTCTGCCTCAACACCTCCATAAATGAAACGTGTTTTGTCCAAAAATTCAAAATTCTGAATGGCTTGACAAAATTTGAGGTCTGCTCACCACATGTCATCAATTGTTGGAAACACTTTCTCAAATGGCATGTCCACAAAGATCCTATCCAACCTTTAGAATATGAACTCAGTATTGGACCTCGCATTTCACCATGTAAATGGACTCCATTTGTACCCTTGAT
The DNA here is from genome assembly GCA_005239525.1 of Nicotiana knightiana. Taxonomy (NCBI): domain Eukaryota; kingdom Viridiplantae; phylum Streptophyta; class Magnoliopsida; order Solanales; family Solanaceae; genus Nicotiana; species Nicotiana knightiana. The sequence continues at coordinate 108,605 of ML432791.1, forward strand.
CAAACAATCCATATGAGTTTACACAAAATGCAAAGTGCTCATATTCAGGAGGATGTACTGGCAGTCCTCCTATATTTTCATCTTCATTTAACACCACATTAAAAACCATTCCTACAAGCCAAGGCAAGACCATATCACTTACCAAATAATACAAATGATCCCACAATTCCAGCCTCTCTAAAGTTTAGCATTTTGCATAAACAAATGTCATCATGATATGCTGCCCTAGGTCATGGTGAAATACTTTCACAGTCACTTGTGTTTCACTATCCTCAACTAATTCCCATTCCACCATAGCATCAAAGAATAGCCAAATATTCCCATTAATATTCGCATATGTAGTCTCCATATTCAACCTCTTTCTATATCATTGTATGTACCTCTTCTTCTAAAATAGTTCCAACAATGCAATGACAAAGAAGTTGTGTTCCCTTTGCATGTTTATCACTCTAGGAAAGGCCTGGTGTGTATTAACAGACCTTATGTTCCAAATTAGTGTCTTGATCATCATTTGGTTTGTGAGGCTGCCCTTCTGGGCAAGATTATTTTAGGTTGAAGATTTTCTTTGTTCTGGCCTTGCTTTATTGTCTTATTTCCACTCTTGTCTCCAGCCCTGGGTGATAGATCATCTCTTGCAACTGCCTTAAAATTTCTAGCGGCTGATTCATCATCTCCTTCTTCTTCAAATTGCTTCTGATCACTTAATGCTTGGATCTCTATAGGTGAGACATTATGGGTAACAAGGTCATGAAATACTTATATATGTGACTTTAGAGGAACATTTAGCTTAATTTGCATTGGTTGCCCAGTTCCAGAAACACAAGCCATGGGACTTGTCTCCATTGTACCTTCTACATAAGGCACCATAGCATGCTGATCTACATTGTTCTCCTTCATCGCCATATCACATTGATCTCCAGTTCTTAAATATTTTTGAAGCATCTTGAATTGAAAATCATAAATAGATCCCAAGCTAGGGTTCACTGTAGCAGACTGCAGAAATTACTTTTCCATTAAGATCACCTAGCTTCCCATAAATTGTTTCCTTATCTTACCTCATTGTATCTTTTAGGACCTTTGTAGGAACATTCTCCAACTTGGAAATTCGTGAAATCTCCACCGGAACACCCTCCACAGTGGCCAAAACCCCAACAGTTCCCCTAGAGTTTATTGTTTCATTGGCATGTGCATTGGCTAAATCATCTTCCACTGATTTTCCACTTGAATTACATTCCTTAGATGCTCCTGAAGCTCCTCCAGCTGGTACATTAGGCTGTTGATTGTTTGGTTGTTGATGAGCTTTAACCTTAGTTTCCACTAACCTTGGGTTTGCTGTAGCACTAGGGTTGTTTGCACCTGCTACCTTTCCTTGCTTATCCTTCATATTTTTCTCCGGTGTTGTCCTTTTGTTTGTACTTATCTGATCTTATATTATCCTCACATCATCACTCCATAGTGGTTTCAGTGGATTGGCTTCTTGAATCTCCCCATTCTTGTCTGATTCTTCAAACGTCTAAGAATGAACTTCTTGGCATGAATGGTTCAATGTAACATTCATCTGTCTTATTTCTTCTTTGTTGGCCCCAAAACGTCGGTGCACCCATTCTAATTTAGACTCCCTCATATCCGCCTCCTCAATCCCTGAATTGATAGGATTAGGAGTTTTATCCTTCTCTAAGATTTCATTTTCATTGCCTATAGGTTTGTCAATCCTAGTAGGAGACGGATTGCCACTTTTCTCATTAAACAGTACCTTTTTCACTGCTTCTTTCTTTACACGTATTTGATCCTCTAGATTTTGACTCCCTCCTTCAGAAGGATTTGGATTTCCTTTTTTCCCAGTTAACCTACTTATATTGGCATTAGGATTAGGGTTGGGAATTCTAGCATTTTGCACATTTTCCTTCTCCTGCTGCCTTTCCTGCTTCTTATTAGGTCCCAAGCTTTGTTTTTCTTTGTTATTCACCTTCTCTTTTCCATCTATGATCATCAAGGTTGGATTTTCTATTTCTTCAGCTTATAAGGCATCCAATTTGTTCTTGGTTGCAACTCCCTCTTCAACACTTTTACCTTTCCCTTTGCATGACTCATTCTCCTTGACAATGTCAATTATGTGACTACTCTTATCCCTTTAATACTTGTTTTCCCTCCTTCGCATCAACTCTTGTCTTGTTGGATTAGGGATATGTTTCCCTAACACTTTACCACTTGATAATACCTTAGTAGTAGCTACAGTTCTTCCAATAATCTCCTTCTCTTTCCCTTTGTCATTGCCTTGCTCATCAAATTGCCTCAATTCTAGATTAATCACCCAGCACTCTTCTTCTTTGTGACCTTGTTTCTTGAATGATTTATAATACATAGCCATATACTCATACCTAATCCTGATCCACTTAGACTCCTCAGGCCCATATTCATCTTCTTCCTCAACTATTTTGATTCTTTGAGGTAAATTAGATAGAAAGTTCACCTCAACCCTCACCTTAGCACAACTTGGATGTGTACCATTTTGAGTAGCCAAGTCCACATGTAATGGCCTTCCTACTGCCCTATCTAATTAGAATATAAACTATTTTCCAAAGAAGTTTATAGGTAAACCTTGGAAATAAATCCATGTTATAGCTATAGGAGTTTCTTCATTGTATTTCCACCACGGATTCCACTTAGTACAATGCATCTGCCACATCTCATTTTGTATTTTTAAATAAAAAGCAGGTTTTGACAAAAGATGAACATAATCCTCCATTAATGAAATCTTGATTAACATATGACTATTTTCAACCAGTCCAACTAAGCACTGCTCTTTAAGTTCACATTGAATTGGTATAGCTTTACGTAAATCATGAATCCCAAGCTTACCATATGAGAATTTTCCCAATACTGCCATGTTTAATCTCCGTTGTGCGATGGAATGACGAACTTCCTGCTTCTTCCAGTGTACAATGGGCCCACCATGAAGGTATTCAATAGGTTTTAGGGATACATTGGGGTGCAACTGCATGGGCGCATTAAATGAAGTTGTCTGTAATAGGTTCGCATATGTTTGGACTGGATTAGGGTTTGTATTAGTTGTTAATGGCTGGGGAAGGGAAGGAGATGATTGACCAACCTCATGAGGAGGCTGGCCAATGGCTGGAGAAGCCATTAACGGCCTTGAGCAAGCTTCATGAGCAGTCGTCGCAAATCACCAGTCACTAGAGCGTAAGGTTATGACCTGAACAGAGTAAAAACTCATCTACCTATGATATGTAGGCGTTTGAGTATAAGTTCTGGAAGTTTTTTTCTAAAAAAAAAATCAAAAATGTGTTTGTTTATAGAATTAATCTAGTTTTGGGGAGATTTTGAAAACTAAAACTTCAATTCCCGAATATAGCTTAAGACCCTTTTTTGGGCCAAATCATGGCCATTTGAGATTTTTTAACATGTCAAAACTTGTCCCAAAATTCACGTGAAAACTCATTTTCAATTTCAAATCAAACTTCACTCAAATCAACTTTTACAAAAATTATTTGGTAATTAATTCCAAACAGGTCCTATATATTTACCAAAAACTGAAACAAAGACACTGAAAAAGATGGTCACCGTCAACAAGAAAAGAACTATTAACTTTTTATTTTATACAATCAAAAAACTTATTACTTGATCAAGCCATTTCAAGAAAAAACTCGATAAATTTATCTACCAAGCTTGAAAAAACTTTATTGTACATAGGTAATAGCATTGGTCTGCCATTTGAGGCCTGATATTTCAAAGAAGTTTTTCCATCATTGAACTTAGCAAAATATATGTTGATTGTAAATTTCCAGGCATTTTCCAATGGTTTCCAAGTGGAGAAGGATTAGAAGTCTAACGAATATTGGGGGTTTGATTTGTCATACTGTTACTCCGGCTTATTGGTAGATGGTAAATTTCTTGTGCAAAAATAGATGATATTTTTGTCCTTTTGGATGGATACATTCTCATGTTATATATGGATTCTAATGGAAATCTACTAGGCTCACTTAACTTTTTATTTGAAAGGCTACGTTATATATTCTTTAATACACTGTTTCACACAAAAATGAATGTTGTCCTCTTGAATTATATTGAGTATGCATGCACCGTTATAACAACCGTTACGAACAAATAGATAAATAGAGGTGCCATGTCACTTATTTATTGCCCCGTATTATATTAATATATCAATTGTTCCTTGTTAGTTTCACATTCATACTTGTACTGGTTATTATGTCTAGTAGGTGGCTTGACTCTTCCTCATCACTACTCCATCGAGGTTAGTCTTGATATTTACTGGGTACTTCCGTGGTGTAGTCATGCTACGCGTTTTGCATATGCAGATCCAGGTACTTTGGAGTTTGGTGATCATTAGCAAGTTGATTAGGCATAGCTCTGGAGACTCAAGGTATACCTGCTATCACGATCGCAGACCTCGGAGTCCCCTTCTGAAATTTTACTTTTGTACTGTTTATTTCTATTCCTGAACAGTTGTACGTAGAGATTTTCTAGCAAACTCAGTATAGCTTATGACTTGTACTAGCGATTTTGGGATTTTGTACATCATGTTGGGATTGTTGGCTTATTATAAAAATTTCGGTTTCGTGCTTAATAGTTAATTGGTTAAAATCAGTCATTAATTCGGTAAGTGTTAGAGCTCTTGTTTCATAGGTGCGTTGAGTGATAAGCAAGTTTAGTAGAATCTTGCGGATCGGTACGGAGACAGTTTTACTTATCCTTGAGAGACTACTGAACTATTAGGAAACTTCACTTCTTTCAATCATATCGTGAGAGTTTATTGATTTCAGAGATTTACCTTTGTCATTATGTTCTCTCAAAGATGGTGAGAACACAACTGCAGTTACTGATGAAGCTGCCCCAGAGCCGGTGCTGTTAGGGGTCGGAGCAGAAGCAGAGACAGAGACCGAAGAGGAGCACGTGCTACAGCTAGGGTACGTGTCAGAGCAGCAGCTAAGGAACCACCAGTAGTTCCTTTTGGCGGACAGGCACCAGACGCGCTATTGCTATCTCGGGACTTCACGAGACTTTAAAGCAGTTCCTGAGCATATTTGGTACATTGGCTTGGGCAGGATTGATTCCGGTTAAACCAACTACTTCAAAGATAGGGGGAGAAGCCCAGACTGCGGCTTCCCGTGCTCCATAGCAGAGAGTCTAAATTGGTCAAGTTCCAGGTGTCATGCTAGCACAGCTTGTTATTCGGGTATAGCCTGGGGGCAGGCCAGGGGCATCTTAGGAGGAGCAGCTGAGACTTGCGAGATTCAAGAAGTATCGTCCTCCTACTTTTGGTGGCTTAGCTTTAGAGGATGCTCAGGGTTTTATAGGGAAGTGAAATCATATTCTCCGCAACATGGATATTGTGGAGATGAGCGGGGTTGCTTTTACCACATTCCAATTGTCGGCAGCAACTTGTCAGTGGTGGCGGGTGTTTATCCCAAACTCACACGCAAGTATACGTGGTAGAAAAGTAATATAGGATTGTAAGTCCAGTTATCATACTCACAAGGACTTGTGATTAACTATCAGCTCAATTAAACCAAACGGTTAATCTATTCAAGTGAATACTAAAGTATGAATATGGAACTAAACTAGAATAGTAAACTAAAAAACAAAGGAAACAATTTGACGAACTTAGACACGAATTCAATAGAAGAAAACATTCTAGAGTTATGGATTATCTAACAATCCCATTGAGTTTTCTACCTAAATCTTCTAATTAATTTATCTAGTTTATTGATTGACGGGGTTAATATTGCTCATAGCCTTCTCCCGAAGTACAACTCGCATATTCAGGCTAACCTAATGCCTAAATTCCTATGGAATTAGCATTAACAAGAACACATTTATAATTCCCGTATAATAACCAAACAAGGAGATTAGGGATATTCCTATCATAACCGCAAATCCGTTCCCGATACTCGAGTTCAAGATCTTGCTCTATTCAATCTTATATACAATCTAGAATTCCCTCTCCCGAGTTGAATCCTAGATTCGTAGATAGTATTCAATTGGTGATCAAGAAATCAAATAATTAAGTGCAAGATTGAATAAATAAACCAATATATTAAAATAATAAGAACAATCGAAGCTTCAACTACAACGTTCATGTAGCAACCCATAACTATAGAACTAATAAAATATTAAACTAAGAGAAGAGAAGAGAAGAAAAATTAAACTAGTTAGAAGCCTCCTCCAAGCGCGGTGTGTGTTCTTCTCCCACAAAAGTCACGTCCTTCTCCCATAAAATTCATTTCCTTCTCACAAAAGTGAGTTTATAGACTATTTATATGGTCTAGGGTTAGCATGGGGTGAAAAAATACAAGCCCACTTCGAAACAGCCTTTTTAGGTGAGCTCGTTCACTATCCCGTGTGCACGCGAGAGTGAACGGATGTAACGACCCGGTCGGCCGTTCAGAGATATTTACCTTATTTCCCCCATTTCTGCATTTGTTATATATTGGTAACCTATTTTTGTTGTGTTGGGTCAGTTTTTATTTGTCCGGAGTGATTATGGTGAAAATTGAGGCATTTAGTCTCTTAAAGAAGCCTAATAGTTGAGAAAGTCAACTGAGAGTTGACTTATTGGTAAACAACCTCGGAATGTAGATTTTATGGCTCGAATAGCTTCGTTAGGTGATTTGGAACTTACGAGTGTGTTCAGAATATTTTTGTGATGTCCGGTGTAAAATTAGGCTTGAATTGCCGAAAGTTAGTTTTTGGTGATTTCCGGTCGGCAGTGGAAAATAGGCTATAAAGGTCGGAATGGAATTCGGAAAGTTGGACCAGGTTCGTAATGTCATTTTGGATGTGTCTGCAAAATTTCAAATCAATCGGAGGTGTTTTGGTTGGTTTTGGCGCAATTGGCAAAATTTGGAAGTTTCAAAGTTCATAGGCTTGAATTTGATGCAATTTTGGTGTTGTTGCATTGTTTTTGGTGTTTTGAAGGCTCAAATAAGTTTGAATAATGTTAGGGGATATATTGGTATATTTGGTTGAGGTCCAGAGGGCCTCGGGTGTGTTTCTGGTGGCTAACGGACCAACTTTTGGATTGAAATCTGGGCAGATTTTTGCTGGTGTGAGGTTCTGGTTTCCTTCTATGCGATTGCGTGAGGATGCTTGCGATGGTGTAGGGTAAAATAGTGAGGTAGGATTTTTGTTATATGTGATCGTGTGGTGGAGGTCGCGATCGCGTGAGTATGAGGTGGTTGGTCAGTGTGATCGCGTTGTGATGTTTGCGTTCGCGTTGAGTTAAAGGGGCGCGTGAGTGAGCTGAGCCATTGTTCTTCGCGATCGCATAGAATGGTTTGCGATCGCCTAGGTTTATGTCCTGATGAATCGAGATCGCGTGTGGATGTCAGCGATCGCGTAGGGTAATTTGATGGGGCAGCAGATTTTTTCTTCGTGATCGCGTGGGAGCTTCCGTGATCGCAGTGAAGAAAAGGCCTGGGCAGTCAGGTTTAAGTTCTATTTGGGGGGTTATTGGCCATAAATTGTTTTTCCATTTGAGATCTTGGGAGAAGGACATTTTGGACGAGCTTTTCAGTAGGGTTCTTATGGTAAGTATTCTTCAACCATCTTTGGTTCAATTTCATGAATTTGTCTTGATTTTCACCATGCAATTTAAGGAATTACACCCAAAATTGGGGAAGGGTGTATGAGAATTTGAATTTCTTTTGAGGTTTTGGGTAGGCAATTGTGATCCGATTGTGATGATTTTGGTATGAGTAGAATCATGGGAGGACGAGGTTTCTAGTGATGTAAAATTTTCAGATTCTGAGACGTGGGCCTAGGGCTCGGGTTTGGCCGAATTTCGAGATTCTTGTGTAATTATATAATTTTCGATCGTCTTGTGTTCCTTGAGTATATATTAATGATGTTGAACTGATTTTGGCTAGATTCGGAGAAATCGGGAGCCAATTTGAGGGGAATGAACATAGCGGACTAGTGTTGTGGCCCGGTAGAGGTAATAATGGTTATAAATCTTGTCCCGGGGGTATGGAACCCCGGACTACATATTTTCTCACTAATTTTTGAAAGGCGCACATGTCGGATGACGAGTATGTGGCGCGTACTGACTTTTGGATTGGACTAGGTCCTCTCCGCGGCAACTAATGAGTTGCATATTTACTCAAAACCTTGTGTTAAATTATTTTCTAAAGATTTTTGAAATATTCGGGTTGTAAGCCATGTTTGAAGCCTAGTGCCGGTCTGTTTTAACCCCTTGGGGGCTATTTTACAGATATTCTCACTACTTCGAAACTATGATTTTACACTCAGTCTTTCTTGTGAAATTGTTGACACTCCTATTTGATGATATTGCGATTTCTTGAAATGAAATACTATTTGGGTCGAGAACCCCATTTTATTTATGGCCCGAGTTGCATGTTGAGAGTGTCTGACTGAGTGAGGCTGAGGGTCAATGTTGTGAGGATATTTATGATATGAGGCAGGCCGAGAGTTTGAGAGTGATTGATGCCATGATTTGGCTTGTTATTAGCGCTTGGGCTGAAGGAGCCCCTCCGAATTCGGAGTTTGTACATACCCCTAGTGAGCGCAGGTACCTACCGAGTACCGAGTACCGAGTGCCGAGTGCCGAGTGACGAGAGATTGGGAGGCATGAGTGATTGTGAGGTGCTGAGGGACTGATTACGAGTGATGGTGAGGTATGCCCGAGGAGCTGATTATGAGTGACTGTGAGGCATGCCCGAGGGGCTGATTATGATATATCTTTTTCCCGAGGGGCCTCTATATGATTCATTTCATTATTTTTATACTAAACCTTTCGGTTGAAGTTGTTAGACATATGCATTCTTTAAAAGATTCTTCTGAAGATGATTTTTAAGGCGTGATGGTTTCACATATCTATGATATACTATTGGAAATAAAGGTTGTGCCTCTTGTGACTTGATGACACTGATTTTATGTGTTTCTTGCTGCTCAGACCTGATTTATTTTCATTACTTATGAGTTGGCATGCAATTCCATGCCCTTTTGCTATACTTTGCTATTTTTTTCAAAGATTTTCCTTAATAGCTTGCTCACTCACTCGTGTGCACGCGAAAGTGAACGAGCAAAGTTCTTCTTTTGTCTTTTGGTCACGAATCAACTTCTTTTGCTGACATTTCGTCCAACTTTCTCCTACACATAAGAATGCATGTAATGAGAATGATTCACTACAAAAACTCATGTAACCTACCGTAACCACACAAGTTATGAGATGAAAGTACACCAAAAAAATGTATTTCTGGCCATTTATCAACACCCCACACTTAAACTCTTGCTCGCCCTCGAGAAACTTTCTACTTTTACAACAACACGACCTTTTTATACAACTCTCATAACTCATCATACCAAGAATGTTTCAAATAGACTAAGCATAATAGTGTAACATCCTCACCTCAAGATTTGACTCATAAGCACCACGCATTTTCACAACCTGCTCACTTAATCTACTATAGAGGTCAAAGACATTACCTTTCCTTCATGAATCAAGTGCCTTCACACAAAAAAAGAGAGTACTTCCACGCACATAAAATTTAAGAACAATTAGGAACTCAAAATAGAAAGAATTCACTCACTCTCATAAACAACATTCATATGCCACAAAAGATGAACCATAGGCTTGCCCGTAGTGTACTACTCTACTAATCGAGATTCAGTCTAGGATCAAGTAGGACTTTATTTGGTTGTAATGTAGCTTGTGCGACGAGTATGATACATTTGGATATAAGAGTGACAACATCTCCCTAAGCACTTTAATATTTACACTTTAATATTTAAAACCCCATACTTGTGTCAAACCATAACTCCACATTCACATCAATGTATATTAACGCCATAATTCTTTAAGCACAACTATATCAAGAGTACCACTATCAAGGAATATTTTTCACAACAATATAACTAATTTTTTTTCTTTCTTTTTCAATTCAAATGACTCTTAATTTTTCCAAACAGTGCACCTTTCACCTTATTTCATTAGTTCCACTCAAAAGTCAGACCAACCACCCGCACTTTAACTTTTACAAAGTTCATTACAATTCAAGTGCTCATGAGAGTTGAAAAGGTTCAAACAGATGATTAATTCTACCAAATGGGTAATGCTTGTAATGTCATTGCCAAATAAATAGGATTACATGCTCAAATGGGTTAACTACGATACATAACAATTAGGCGGGTAAATTATATAACGGGTTCAACAAAGAAATACCTATATCACTTCCAAGACTGAACAAAACTGCAATTTCGCTTTGCAAACACACATGGCAAGTTCTATATATCAAATGCAACGCATACAATGACACACAAACCTCACACACACACGACACATAACTCACTCGGGATTGGACTCATCAAGATACTTTAGTCAAAGCAGTTAAGCAAAGTTAAGATCATACAATTTAAGGTACTTATACATGAGTCAAAAACTGATCCTAAGAGTCACAACCAAAGTACTCACTACTCTCAAGGCATAATAAAGTCTAAGAGATATTGCTTCAATCCCAATCACAACACACCGGCTCCTATATACTCCTAAAAAAATACAACTAAATACACCTGGTTCAAACAAAACCCTTGGAAAAGAATCGTAGCACAAAGAAAAACCAAGGGGGAATTATTACACTACGTAACAAAAGAAAATATTTTTGTCTTTTTTCTTTCGACTTAAATCCCCCAAGAAACCTTTCGAAGGAGATCCATCGTCGGGAAAAGTCCCATTTTTCTGATGTTTTCATTTTTTTTTTCTTTTCTATTTTTAAGAAAAATTACTACACTAAGAACTAGTACTACAACTTAGCTAAGATAGCACACAAAACCACCCAGATAATCTCCTCGCCCCACACTTAATATTTTGCAATGTCCTCGATGGACTCTCTAAATAACAAAAGGGTAAAAGAGACTCCATGGTAGGCCCAAGGACGAAGAATTAGCAGCTCATAGGATGCTCAGACTTCTCCCGATTGGTATCCTTTGTGTGGGAACCCCACACTTAGTTCTCACCATCAAGCTCACTTTTACATATTTGAAATGGCTTTTCTTCCTATGCTTATCGTCCTACAAAATCAAAACAAACACTATCAAATAATATAATAAATATAAAAATAAAAGAAAGAAGTAAAGCTGAGTTGCCTCCCAACAAGCGCTTGACATAACGTCGCGGCACGACGCCATCACTTTCACCACTTTTCCTTCCACTTTGAGGATATAAATTGCGCCCCCAATTTTGCATCAATTTTTCTATCACGTTCCTGGGGCTGTGGTGTAAAAATAAATGAACCAAGCAATATGTATCACATCTTGCACTTCTTGGACTTTAAGTGCGGGATGTCATTTTGTCTCTTTGGTATGGAATACTTCAGAATATAAACACTTTTTTCCTCATCAATTGACTCCTCCATATGCTCAAATGGATCAATTCTCGTGTCACCAACCAAGCACAATGTTGGAAAATGGTTAGAATGAGGTCCAATGCGCTTCAACTCTAGAATCGCTTCACTTTTGACATCCTCACTTTGCACACTTCATCAACCTTGGCATCATTAATAATTTGGTCGAATAGTTGGGATTCCTCTTTTTTCTCCATAAGTTGGCCAATGTCCACAACAACTAGTTGTAAAGCATCAGACGACTCAACCTTTTAATTCATTTTTGTCTGCAGGTCATGGATATCTGAGCCAAATTGGTCTATCTCTTGCCTGATCTCAGTTCTTTCGTCTATCACATGTTTTGCCATATTTGACAAACCATTATGTAGGGTCCCATGAAATTTTATAAGTTAAGTTTGTTCTTCTAGCCAAGATTGGCTCACGATATCTGCTTCTTCAAAGTAATATTCTTGTGGGAACTCGCTTTCTTCGCCAACTTGAGGTTCTTCTTGGAAATTGGCCATTAATTTGTCCATTCAAGCCTGGAGTCTTTTGATTGCTAAGGCGTCAAGAACTTGTTGCTCGGTTAACTGCCTCATCATGTCCTGTTGCTCGCCTACCATTTTCCTCATCACGTCCATAATACGCGCAACCCCTTCCATATCCTCCATTTCCATGCTCCTATCAAACTCATAAACATTATTAGAAACATTATAATAAGAGCTCTGAGGATAATAAGAATTAGAACATCTATCCCAATGGCCACCTTGACAGCAACACACATTACAAAACTTCCACACATAAGATTGAGATGCACAATTTTGCCACAAGTGTGGTCCTCCACAGTATGGATAAGGATCGGCATAATAAGAACAACCAATATTCGACCAATTCTCATTCCAATATGCCATATCAACAAAGATAATAAAATATTAAACTAAGATTAAAAAAACATGAATAGACAAAAAGTAAGAATCTAATATAGTAGACTAGTTAATTTCTAAGTCCTCGGCAACTGCACCAAAAACTTGTTGCTCTCAAATGCACAGGTGAGTATACGTGGTCGACAAGTAATAAAGGATTCTAAATCCAGGTATCTTACCTATAAGGACTATTGATTAACTATCAACTCAATTAAACCAAAAAATTAATCTATTCAAGTGAGTCCTAAAGTATAAATATTGAACTAAAAATAATCTAGAGTGGTAAACTAAAAAATAAAGGAAACAAATTGGCGAACTTAGACACGAATTCAATGGAAGAAAATATTCTAGAGTTATGGATTAGCTAACAATCCCGTTGAGTATTCTACCTAAAAGGTCTAATTAATTTATCTAGTTTATTTATTGATGGGGTTAATATTTCTCGTAGCCTTTTCCCAAAGTACAACTCGCTTATTCAAGCTAACCTAACGTCTATATTCCTATGGAATTAGGATTAACAAGAACGCATTTATAATTCCTTTATAATAACCAAGCAAGGCGATTAGATTTATTCCTATCCTAACAGTACATCCATCTACTCAATCTTATATGCAATCTAGAATTCCTTCTCCCGAGTTCAATCCTAGATTTGTAGTAGTATTCAATTGGTGATCAAGCAATCAAATAATTAAGCCCAAGATTATATAAATACACCAATATGACAAAATAATAAGAACACTCTAAGCTTCAATTACAACGTTCAGGTAGCACCCCACAACTGTAGAACTAATAAACTATTAAACTACGAGAAGAGAAAAGAAGAAAAATTAGTTAGAAGCCTTCTCCAAGGGCGGTGTGTGTTCTTCTCCCACAAAAGTCACGTCCTTCTCCAACAAAAAGTCACGTCCTCATCACAAAAGTGTGTTTGAAGACTATTTATATGGGCTAGGGTTAGCATGGGGTGAAAAATTAAAAGACCACTTCGAAACACCCTTTTTAGTTTAGCTCATTCACTCTCTCGTTTGCACGCAAGAGTCAACAAGCTAAGTTCTTCTCTTTTTCTTTTACTTCTACGTCTCTCGTGCACTTCCATGCCTTTTTTCTATAATTTGTTGTTTTTTCCCAAGATTTTCCTCAATCGCTCGTTCACTCTCTCCTATGCACGCGAAAGTGAACGAGCAAAGTTCTTTTTTTGTCTTTTGGTCATGAATTAACCTATTTTGCTCAGATTTTGTCCAACTTGATCCTACATATAAGAATGAATGTAATGAGAATAATTCAATACAAAAACTTATGTAACCTACCATAACCACACAAGTTATGAGATAAAAGTACACCAAAAAATATGCCTTTATGGTCGTTTATCAGCGGACCGACGAGGAGAGTAGTCCGGCTAATGTAGCTTCACTTTCATGGACTCAATTTTCAAAGATGTTCTTGAGAGAGTTTGTTCCCCAAACTCTTCGGGATGCATGGCGCGCAGAGTTTGACTAGCTGCACTAGGGTACAATGTTAGTGTCAGAGTATGTTATTAGATTCAGTGATTTTTTCCAGTCATGCACCTGCTTTGATTTCTACCGTAAGAGAGCGATTCTCCAGGTTCACTGAGGCGCTTAGTTATGGTATCCGATTCAGCATGACTCGGGAGTTAGAGATGGATGTTCCATTTTAGCAGGTGGTAGAGACCGCTCATAGATTAGAGAGTATGTGGGGTCAGGAGAGAGAGGATAGGGAGGCTAAGAGGCCTTGTAGATAGGGATGATCTATTGATCCTTATTTTTGAGGCATGGTATGTCATGGTAGATGTTTTTTGGGTCAGCCAGTTCAGTTTGCACTTCAGGCTTCACGTGGTGCTACAGACATTCATGAGCCCAGACTACCCGCACCAGACATCTTCCATAGCCACGTCAGTAGAGAGGACGCTTTGAGTGTGGAGAATCCAGCCACATGGTGAGAGATTGTCCCACACTCCAAACAGATGTTTCATAGCAGGGTATTCAGGCTACGAGCTCTGCTCCAGTTGTGGCTACACTTGCACCGCTATCTAGGAGTGGAGGTCGGGTGGGTAGAGATTGCCCTAGAGGGGGAGGCCGGTCCCAATGTTATGCTCTTCTTGGTTGGGCATAGGCCGATGCGCTAGATGATGTCCTTACAGGTATGGTTTCAGTTAAGTATAGAGATGCATTTGTGTTACTTTGATCCGGTCCCATTTATTGGTAAGGCTCATCCTACCTTGCATCAGACATGATTATGTTTTGTGATTCTTTTACTCTGTTAATATGTTCAAGCCAGTTGAGAATTTTATTATGATAGCCCGTGTCTATCGTCTTGGTTTGGTTACTATTGTAGGTCAAGATACTTGGCTGGACTTTCTATTAGTTAAATACGGTAGGATTTTGATGTGATCTCTGTATAGTTTTGCCCAACATGTGGTTTGGGTGCTCTATATGTATGGGAAGTTGTTACGTGTTTTGGTTATGGTTCTACGATGTTGAGTTAGTAGAATGGTTTAGTTGCTGAGATGATTACCTTACTCGTGATTCCGAGTGGAGGATGGAAACCTGGTTTTCTTTGTGAATAAGCGTGTTAGTACTGGGCTATGCATCCGGTGAAGTAATATTAAGGTAAGATATGTTATGGTTGTTGCATGTGTCTTGCTTCTTCCTTGTGGATTAGATCTGTAGTATGGTATTGGTGGGGAGTTGTGCCTATTTGTCTTGTTTGATAGTTCTCTCATGTGTTGCTCTATTAATATACAGTAATATTTGTGTTGTGCTTGTTGTGTTTAGATTGCGATGTATGTGCCTAGGTGGCATATGAGGTGGCTTGTTGATCGGATGAGTATTTATTAGTTTCGCATGTTTCATGCATTATTTTCAGTGTTGTGAAGGTTTGAACAAGGTTCTAGTCGATATGAGTCTGTTTGCCAGTACCGAGCTTGGTAATTGGCAGCTATTATGGTAAGAGTTATTGCTATGGCCATATGGATTAGGTTCTATGTCACGCGGTTATACATTGTGGGTGTATGCATGAGCTATTGTATCTGTTTGTGGGTTTTATGGTGTGCTTGTGTGAGAATAGGGAACTTGGTATTTGTAAAAATTTGATTTTAAGGCTTTTCGGCATGAGTAGAAGGAACAATCATCGGTTGAGATGATGTTATTTATTTTATGTGGTTTGGAGTGACATGGGATCACCCGTGTGTATGTGCATGGTGAGTTCAAACAGTGATTTGATGGTTGAGGAAAGACTCTTAGCACGTTCAAATACGAACGTTTGGTGTTTAAAAAGGGCAGGATGTACGGCCCGACCGGTTGTTTTGAGCTTTAAGTTTTCGTGGTTCGAGGCCTTGAGTATCTTCATATTGTGTATTATGCCTTGTCTGCTTGATCGGGTTTGACTTTCAGATGATTTGGAATGGATTTGGATGAGTGATTCTCACTTTAGAAAGCTTAAGTTGAAAATGTTAACCGAGGTTTGACATTTGTGAAATGACCCTGTAGCGGTGTTTTGATGGCTCCTATAGGTTCGTATCGAGATTTTGGACTTCGACATATGCCCGGAATCGAATTCGGAGGTCTATATGTTGATTTGTGTTATTTTACCGAAAGTTGGCAATTTAAAGGCTTAGAATGTTTGTAAGTTTGGTTGTAGGTTGACTTCGTAGCTATCATGTTTGGATTTCTTTTTTAGGACTTGGAATAAGTTCTTTTTTTTCATTTGGGACATGTCCACAAAGTTTGGCGTCATTCCGTATTTGAAAGGACTCAGATTCGCGATTGTGTTTTTAGATGTTCATGAGTTTCATATTGATTTCATGTGTTTTGGAAGTCTGATTCGTGGTTTCAAATTTTATTTTGATGATTTGATCGCATGAGGAAATTCATGTTATGTTTTTAGACTTTTGTTGATGTTTTGTTTGGAACCTCGAGGGCTCGTGTGAGTTTCATATGCGTTTTGGAATGTTTGGAAGAGTTTGGAAGTTTCCGGTGTGATCAGGTGTTGCATGTCTCGCATTTGCGAGATATATTTTCTCATTTGAAATACTAGGCTAAGTCTGCCAGGTTAACATTTGCGAATGCAGAGTTCGCATTGGCGATTGAGGGGGCCTGGGTGAGCTATTCACATTTGCAATCTTAAGGGTCATATTTGCGAGGTTTCCATAGTTCGTATTTGCGAATAAGTCATCACATTTGCGATGACACCAGGGATGTGAGGTTCTTCACTTTTGTGATTTATTTCTCGCATTTTCGGGTTTCACATTTGCAAACACCAGGTCACATTTGTGACACCTGCAACTGAACAAAAAGCTAAGGGATGGGATTATTAGTCATATTTTCATATTATGGAAACCTAGACTCGATAGCAGGTGATTTTGAAGAGGGGTTCTCGTCTACAAAATTTTGGACAAGTGATTCTAATGTATTTCTAATCATATTTCATCAATATATCTTAGATGTTAACGTCAAAATCATGTGAATCAACGTGAAAATTTATGACTTTTGAGGAATTATGTAAAGATCATAGCTTTATTTATTAGAATTGATTTCTTTGCATTATTAGTTTTTGTTATGTCGATTTTGGTTAGATTTGTGCCGAGTGGAGGTGAACTGTAAAGGAAAATCTATTTTTGAGTATTGATTGAGGGCTTTTGTGGTAAGTATCTTGCCTAACGTTGTGTGGGGAACTACCCCATATGGATTGCCTTGTTTGTACTATTTGAACTACGTGAAAGATGTGTACACAAGGTGACGAGTGTGTAAACGGCGCATATGTGAAAATTTGACTGGCTTAGACTCTTAGCTTCTTATGTGCATTAAAATGAAGTTGTCTTATCATGTTAAATCCTCCATTGCTAAATTTACCCTTCCTATCTTATGTGAAGTTTATTGGTTCATGTTCTACCCTATATTGCCAAATATTCTCTTATATGCTTAAATTGAAGTTGTCACCTCTTCTATTGCCATGTTATCTCTTTCGTAGTTGATTATCCTTAATTGAAGTCATTATTATCTCCTCCATTGTTGACTTATCCTTATTTGAAGTCATTGTTACGTGTTTTTTCTCTTATTATTGGGTTGTACTTATTTTGGAATCATTATTACATGTTATCTATCCTATTGTGGGTTTACTCTTATTTGGAATCATTGTTATATGTTATATCTCTTGTTATTGAGTTACTCTTATTTGATAGCGTTGTTAAACATTATCTCTCGCATTATTGAGTTATTCTTATTTGAACTCATTATTACTTGTCATGTCTTTCATAGTGAGCTCGTTCTTCCATTTCTTTGTGTTTTATAATTCTTGTGTTGATTTAGTTGTCATACTCTCGTATTATTGTTGATGTTGTAATCCATGTTGTTGAGCCGAGGGCTATGTGTGGTTTTGGTATTGAAATTATTTTAAGGAAATGTTGTGGCATATGGGCACATGTGGTGCGTGTTGTTATATTGTTCTGTTTTGTTTTTGGCACACGTGATACAATTGAGAGGATTGTCGGAGTGTTCAAACGTGAGTTGTCCGTACTATTGTTATTATTGATATTTGCACATGTGGCATGACAAGGCGGGCTATATATATGTGGGTTTATTCATGTGTCTAGACAATGCGGGGAATATTATTATGCACGTGTGGTGAGACAAGGAAGGCATTTACTTTATTGTTGCGCACGTGGCGAGACAAGGAGGGCTATGTCGGGGATGATTTGTGATAAGTTGTGATGGCCTAAGGGAATTGTTGTTGATAATATTTATGTAGTGGTGTTCCTACCTTGTGTTAGTCATGCATTTTACATTTTGTTGTGTTTTTTCTATGTGTCATTCGTTGTCTCTGCTCTTACTTGTTGACTCGAGTTGTGATAGAACACTTGCACAAGCATACACGTAATTATTCACTCATATCAGTTTAAGAAGATGAACTTTAATGTTTATTAATCATTTACATGTATTCTTCTATACTTTCCTTCTGTGTGGGAGTTCTACTATTGACACGTTAGTTGTATGTGCGGATATGAGATATTTCTATTGTCGGCACGTGAGTTGTCCGCGCGATTATGAGGTCTCATTATTGCTAGCACGTGATTTGTTCGTGGGGTTATGAGATATTATACTCCCTTGGCACGTGACTTGCCCATGCAAATATGACGTACTAATGGTAATCCATGTATCACGTGACTTGTCTGTGTGGTTGTGAATTTTAATGTGGGTAGAAGATGCCAAGTAAATAAGGTTCGTGACTTGTAAACCGCGAATTATGGTTATGAGATAATTGATGTAAATTCAATGACAAGACTATTTTCAAGTTATAAGTAATTATGATATTTATAACAAGTGATAAGTAAAGTCGTGAAGGTGAGAGGGTAAACGAGTTGAAGAAAATGAGGTTGGTCGAAGTTTGACATTTTGAGATAAACACGGTCCAAGCTAGAATACCCCGTATTTATGGACTAGTAATATACCACATGACCATGATAGTCATGTATATGAAGTATACTAATATTTGAGTGAAATGAGACTTAGAAATTATTATATGGCTAATTGGTTAATTATTAGATTGTAATGGAAGATTAATAGATTAATTAGTAGGTAAATATTGTTGTGGACATTAATTCACGTGTAGTAGCTAGAATGACTAAGCATTTTAAGTTAGTACGTGACCTTTTAGGAGTTAAATGCTTTATTAGGTTTACTATACATATATATATATATATATATATATATATATTGATGATTAATCAAATGGGTATTCAATTAATGACATGTGTAAGTGGTTAAAGTCCTCTTTTTAAAATATATATATTACTACTTTGTTGGATTCCTCTAAATCTTCTCTCTATATATATATAATTTGGGGGGAAAGAGTGCTGACGTGGCACTCCTCAAAATCTAGGAATTCCATTTATCTTTTCCCACATTATTTTTTGGATTATTCTCTTATTTTAGCCGTTTACCTCATTAGTTAACCATCTAGCCAAACGTTTCATTGAAACGTCACTCACTTATTGAGTCACAATTAAAGCACATTTTCAAAGGTTCCCTCTGCCTTTTCAATTATACGTTTGCTTTCCCTATGAAAGCCAAAAAACCTTAAGTTCCTCTTCTTCCCATTAATCTACTAAACAAGTAACCTTTTTTATTTTCTTCATGTCAAAGATTAGATTTTATTGCGTATAGATAAAGTTCGTGATACTATAATTAACGTAAAAGAACTAAAGTAAACTCTTTTATAAGTATTCTTTTCTTTTATTCTATTTAGATTACTACAACTGAGCAATATTAATATGATTATATGAATTTGTCATGATTTAGAATTTACTTACATGGTAACATCATAAGTTTGAACTGTTTTGTTACATATTTTTTAAAGTCTGTTAATTATGTGAAAGGATAAATAATCTTGAAGTGTTAATGGAATAGAAAGAAACAAGAACTCATAAGAATTCGACTAGACACTTTTTCCTCCACGATACAAGAGATAGTATCATTTTTGCTCGAATGAGAACCTTATTAATTTAGGCGATGAATAAAACATTATCCAATTGGTAATATCATTATTTCTTTGTACTTTTGTTTTACTAATAATTCTTTTTTTATTATTTTCTTTGTAATATTTTCATGTTTTATTCTTCATACCCAATTTTTTCCTTGTACATCTTAATTTTTCTTCATATAGTTTTGCATATTGTATTTTGTGTGTTTCGAAAAAGTTTTAGATCAATAAGCAATTTCATAAAATAAATGCTTGAAGTAATCGATGATACATTTATTTGGTACCAGAGCACATATTATCTTACAATAGATTGACTTTATACCTTTCTTCTGTCCCTTCATATTTTTCCCATGGCATTATCATATATAATTATTGTTTTCTCGGATTATTCTAGATTTTTTTTCACCATTTTCATGATAGACAGACATAACACCAAGTAAAACACATCTGTAGAAGTTAGAAAGTAAGTAAGAAAGTGTAAACTTTTATTATTTCTATTTTATGATTTCTTTTACCTTTACATATTATAATAACTATCTAATGGAAAATTTTAAGCTTCTTTACTATTTCTTGTGTATTTTAATGGATTTAAAATATATAGTATGTTTGGCGGTATGAAGATTGGGAATGTTTATATAATATAGTGCTTTGAATCAGGGGCGGATGCAAGGTGAAAGAGCCGAGGTTAAATTGAACTCATAACTTTCTATGTGGAATATAAATTTATGTGTAAAAATTTACTAAAATTAAAACAAATAATAAATTTGAACCCATAATTTAAAAAATATAATGAGCTCAATACTAAAAACCTAAAAGTTAAATCCATAAGCTTTAAATTCTTGATCCGCCTCTGCTTTGAATGTTTTTTCATAGTCGGCTAGAATTCGCTTTTTAGTGAGTTTGTTTATATCAGTACAATATATACTACAGTACTCTTGCTCCTTTTTCATTTTTCCTAAATACCCTACTCCTTTTAGAAAATTTATTTTTGTAAGTACATACAGATATGGAATTTTTATCTC
Source organism: Nicotiana knightiana (assembly GCA_005239525.1). NCBI lineage: Eukaryota > Viridiplantae > Streptophyta > Magnoliopsida > Solanales > Solanaceae > Nicotiana > Nicotiana knightiana. The sequence continues at coordinate 129,419 of ML432791.1, forward strand.
TTATATGTCAGCTATATTTATAAGATAACATTTTGCAAATTTATTGATTTCTTTTATAACCGCGCATCCGCATATTCATTAGTATATATGTAGAAGGTGCTCCACGTTAGTATTATACATATATAGAGACACTATATACATTTTCTTAACATTTTAAAAAGCGGAGAAGATCTTCTTTAGGAAAATATGGACAACAACGTTTTTTAGAAGATAATTTACATTTCTTCTCAACAAAAACATACTAAGTTCTATGATTGAAGCAAATGCAGAAAATGACATATCTGTTATACACACATTGGTTTCCTCCGGGTAATAGCAAATTGAAGACTGCTTCTGAGTGAAGTAAGGTGGAAGAAGACTAGTTTTAGGATATAAGATTGAGGCGTGGAGGAGATTGTTAATGGATACAAGTAGAAAGTTGGTCTTAAAGGTATGTTAAGGTTATCCCTTCTTTCCTTTTGGCATGATCCATATGATAAAAACGAAATGAGCAAATGTGCAACTTTCGTAAATGACTACACTCATAGAAGTACTAGGGATGTCAATAAATAAGTAATTTGATAATGTTTATTCGAAAGCATATTTATTCTATTACATTCCGAGAGATCTTATAGACTTACTTCGTTATGCATTGCATTCATTTATACATGTACATTGACCCATCACCAGATGACATTATATACACGTATATTATATGTATGTGGGGTATGGGGTATGGGAAAAAGTTACGGCATTATATACGCACCATCACCTGATCAATTGGTATACATGATGATTTTGCCCACAGGGGCTGGGATAATATGATAGGATGCCATAGGCTTGATGATGTTATGTACGCATAGACCTATGCATTATATGATATTTATACGCATATGTATGACATTATAGATATTTAATGTTCTAGAGAGCTATCCATACTTACATGTTGAGTTCTTTGCTCCATGTTTCTTCCATGTGCTTTATATATTTATTTACATGTCGTATATACTAGGTACATTATTCGTATTGACGTCCTTTTGTTGGAGACGCTGTATTCATGCATGCACGTATAGATAATATGTTTAACGAGCCCGCATAGTAGACGAGGTTAGAATTCAGCGAAGGATCGGTAAAACTCTACCTCATTCAGAGTGCAGCAGAGTTTTGCTACAGACTTATGGGTAGGCCGATACCCTTTCCCATTTGATTCCAAATACTCTTAGAGGCTTTGTAGACGCAGGTTTCTTATGTACAGTATGTTGGAGTCCTTGATGCCCTGTGTGTATTAATGTAATAAGTACGATAGTTTGTTGATACAGTATTTTTCCCACTTACAATTGTACTTATGAGTTGTGGGCATGTTGGACCATGATAGTTACAAAAGGAATAAGTTCAGTCAACTCGACCTATGTATGTTCTAGTTTTGTTCGAATGATCATGAGTTATAGAGTTGTTCACTTGGTCCAGTATGACACCCGGTGTCAGCCACGCCTCCGCATGTTTGGGGCATGACATTGGTATTAGATTTTGATAAAAATTGTATGGTTGGACTCGTGGTTAGATGGGCTCCCGGGGGCCGGTTTGAACCAATTTTGAATTTTTGAGTTATAACTTCGTAATTTCTTGTCGAATTGATTCCTTAGCCCGTATTGATTGTATTGTACTGTTTGTGGCTCAATTCGGGTCATTTAGAGGCCAATTTACGAGGCCAAGGTGTATTGCAGCAGAGTTATGCTCGGATTGAGGTAAGTAAACTTCTAAACTTGATTTTGAAGGTTCGAAACCCCGAATTATGTGTTATGTGATTGGTATTAAGTTGACTCACATGCTAAGTGATGGGTGTGCGGGCGTGCACAATGAGAATTGTGACCTGGTCGATTCCATGGCACTATATAGTTGTTCTATCTTGTTGACATCTGTGTTTTCGTCATGTGATAAAGTAGTTGAGCTATCAATCATGCTAGAGACCATGCTTGGGCTATATGCCGGTAGTGTTGCGACCCATAGTGGTCGTTTCCTGCTGTTGTCTTACTGATTTCATTGATATTTCTTACTCAGTCATATTCATTCATTTCATATCATATCTCAGTCACTATTGTTATTTATTGATACATCATATCATTTCTTTCGGGTTATTTTCATGACATTTTGAGCCTGTGAGAGAGAGACTGGAGAGATTGATGACTGAGTGAGGTTGAGGTCCTGATTATGAGTGAAATTTATGGGATTGAGTTGCACGCACCAACGGTTATACTGATTTATGATAGCGCTTGGGCTGAAAGAGTCCCCCGGGAGTCTACACGCACCCCATTGAGCGTGGTTGATTAAATTGAGGGATGGATCTTCCCTGGACATGGATCTTGTCCGAAGCATTATATACCTGGAGATGGATCTTCTCCACGGGCTGGATTGGCCATATTCAGTACTCGATGACTGATGGTTAGTGGTATATATTTCCCAGGATGGATCTTCCCTGGACATGGATCTTGTCCGAAGCATTATATACCTGGAGATGGATCTTCTCCACGGGCTGGATTGGCCATATTCAGTACTCGATGACTGATGGTTAGTGATATATATTTCCCAGGATGGATCTTCCCTGGGTCGTATGGGCCATATACAGTACTGCGTGATTGAGCATTTGAGAGTGTGAGGACATGAGGCAGTCATCATGTTGCATCACATACAACATGTTCATGGGCATGTAGTCGGTGACATCCTGATTTTGGGAGATGATTGTATTGAGTTGCGAACTTATTTTTTGTTTTAAAAAGGTTTTTCTTAAATATTAACTAGCTTCGTATTTTTCAAAGCTTTTGGTTATGTAGAAATAGTTGAGTAATTGGCTTGCCTAGTTCTATGATAGGCATCATCACGACGGTTAGTTTTGGGTCGTGACAGATTAAAATCTAAGAAATGGCCAGCTAGGCCTAGAGAGTGATCCCTCCGAGGATAGAAATAAGAACAATGTAAAAGAGAAAATAAAGTTAATTGTGTGAGTTATAGAATGGAATATAGCATATGTTTTTCCGGGAATTTTTGTGTGTTATAGCAGATGTTGATCCTACTATTTATAGCTATACCTAAGGAAACAAGATCCTAGGATCAAGTCCCTCTTAAATGACAATAAATGGGCCGTTCATCAATATTCTCTGCAATGGCTGCCAATATAATGTTGGACAATATTCTTCATAGAATGCTATCCAGTGGAAAGCATTCTAACTGCTCCAAATGACCAGGTCCTCTCAGGGTTTATCCGATACCAACTACAACTATTGCCCCCGACGCTAGTTGTTACTTGATTTTTATTCTACTATCTTCGATTACACGTGTGAGATGACCTGATAGGTCCTTTTATGATTTGAAACCAATTTCTATGTTCCAAAGCCTTAAAAACCTCATTTAGTCCCTCCTCAATTTGCGTGCACAGTCCGGACGTATTTTCGGAAAGCTTTTTATGTTGAAAATTGATAAATAAGGGATTTTGCTTAAAAACTTCATTTGAGTTGACTTCGGTCAACGTTTTTGGTAAACAGACTCAGATTCATGTTTTGACAGTCCTGGTGGGCCCGTATCAAAATTTGGCCCGAATCGAATTCGGAGGTCCCTAGTCCGAGTTATGAATTTTTGTTGAAAATTGAAAGTTTGAAAATTTAATGGTTTTTAAGAATTTATTGATGCTTGATCTTGTTGGTACCAGGTCTGTATTTTTGTTCCGGAGTCCGATACAGGTTCATTATAATATTTAAGACTTATCTGTGAAATTTGGTGAGAAACGGAGTTGGTTTGACGTGATTGGGACATCCGGTTGAGAAAATAGAAAATTTAAAGTGTTCTTTAGAATTCCATTTGATTTAGTACTAAATTCGTAGTTCTAGGTGTTATTTTGGAGATTTGATCACATGAGAAAGTTTGTATGATGTTATTAGACATGTGTGTCTGTTTGAGTTGGAGCCCCGAGGGCTAGGGTGAGTTTCGGATAGTCTACAGAGTGATTTAAACTTAGAAATCATAGCTGGTGTGCTTCAGGTCTGCAGACTTCGCATTTGCGAGCTCTGGCTCGAAAATGCGAGCCTCGCATTTGTGAGCATTGGGCGGGGAGGGACAGCTTCGCATTTGCGAAGCTTTGATCGCAATTGCGATGCTGTAAGTTCACATTTGCGGACCATATGTCGCATTTGCGACGTTTACAGGCTTAGGTAAATCTTCGCATTTGCAAAAAGAAGATCATATTTGGGGGGTTCGCATTTGCGTACCCCAGATTGCAAATGTGATACCTGCAGCTGATCAAATAGTTGGAAAACGGGATTTTTTCTAATTTCTCAAAATTTACAAAACCTAAAACACAAGAGGCAATTTTCCAAAGACCAAATCTTCCACAAATCATAGGTAAGTGATTTTGAACTAGGTTATTTCAATCTTCCACTACATTTTATAAGATTTCAATCTAAAATCTAGGGTTTTTATGGTGGAGTTGGGGATTTTGGGTAGAACCTAGGGATTTCGAAATTTTGGGGATTTAGACCTAAATTTGAGAAAGGATTCAAAAACCTATTGTATATCGGGGCTCGAGGGTGAATGAGTAATTGGATGTTGGTTAAAATTTCGGGTTAGGACCAAGCGGGCCTGGGTGTTGACTTTTGTTGAATTTTTAAAAAATGACCTAAATTGAATCTTTTGTTATCGTGGGTAAGTCCTAAGGCTTATTTTGAGTCGTTTGGTTGGTAATTTGCTAGATATTGTTGGCTCGGAGTCTAATTTGAAAGGCAAGGTTGTGATTGAACTTTGAGTGGTATTTGGAGCAAGGTAAGTGTTGTGTCTAACCTTGACTTGAGGGAATTAGGAACCCTTGGACTATGTGATTATGTGAAATCCATGTGAGTGGCGTATATGCGAGATGTCGAGTGCTTATACACCGCCAAATTATCTGTTTTCCCTGATTTATAGTTTTTTCTTAATTGTTTTCTTCCCTTTCTTAATTGTTAAATGCTTTCCATGCTTAACTGCTACGTGTTAATCAATATATTCTTCTGTTAACTATGTTAGCTCTTTTCATAGATCCCCTAATCCCTGCTATTTTCTTAACTTGACTTGTTTGCGCCTTAGACTCGTCACTACTTCGTCGAGGTTAGGCTCGACACTTACAGTACATGGGGTCTGTTGTAGTGATACTGCACTCTACACACTGTGCATATTTTGGAGACGGTCCTCGTGGCGCTTATTAGCGAGATCAGATTGGATACTTGCGGAGACTTAAGGTACGGTTGTTTAGTGCCCGCAGCTCCTGAAGTCCTCTTCTTTTTTTCGGTTTAGCTATGTATTTTCATTCCGACAACTTTGTATTTATTTTGAACCCTTGTATGTATTACTCTAGTAGTTCAACTCGAGACGCCAGATTTAGGGAATTGTAATAGAAGTCTGGTTGATTTTGCTTCTGCATTTATGCTTAGATTGTTCAGTAATTCAGTTCATCCTTACTAATTTCATCTAAACTGCTTAAAATGAGTAAGTTGTTCTAATGTTGGCTTGCCTAGAAAGTAAAATCTTAGGCGTTATCACGGTCCCGACGAAGGGAATTCCGGGTAGTGACAAGTTGGTATTAGAGCGCTAGCTTACATGGTCTCAGGAGTCACCAGCAATCTTAGTAGAGTCTGGAGGATCGGTACGGAGACGTCTGTACTTATCTTCTAGAGGCTTTGGATTTAGGAACAGTTTCACTTCTATTCTTCTCCGTCGTGTGATTTTTATTCTACCATTACTGATTGAACCCGTTTATTCTATTCTCTCGTAGATGGCGAGAACGCACACCACATCTTCAGTTGAGCAGCAGCTAGAGCCCCCAGTTGCAGCTCTTACGAGGGGTAGAGGTCGAGGCCGAGGCCGTACCAGAGATCGAGATAGGGGCATGGCTCAGCCCAGAGTTCGAGCAGCAGTACCAGCAGTGGAGCCTCATGTAGAGTTTGATGAGCAATCTCCAACCCAGACCGTTCCAGCAGGACCAACTCACGTCCTAGAGGGGTTCATTGCCACCCCCGTGCTTCAGGATGCGTTGGTTCGCTTGGTGGGCCTTATGGAGAATATGGCCCAGACTGGTGCATTCCCCATAGCACCAGTCGTCTCTTAGGCTGGAAGAGGAGCCCAGACTCCTACTACTCACACTCCGGAGCAGATGGCCCCTATAATCAGACTCCAGCAGCTCGTCCAGTAGGAGTAGTTCAGCCGGCTGCTGCGGCACAGACCGGTGATGGATCTGCTATGTCTTTTGAGTCCTTATGGAGATTGGACAGGTTTACCAAGCTCTTCCCATTCCATTTCAGTGGTGCTACTTCAGAGGATCCCCAGAAGTATCTTGACGGTTGTCATGAGGTTCTTCGGAACATGAGTATATTGGTTCCGCCAAGAAACGGTGGAGGGATTACCTGTTAACTAGACCTGCTGGGTCGCCTGCTCTTACTTGGGACCGGTTGTCTCATATCATCCTATAGAAGTTTATGCCTATCACCTTGAGAGAGGAGCACCGCTGTCAGTTCCAGCATCTCCAGCAGGGCAGTATGATTGTTACCCAGTATGAGACTCGGTCTGTGGATTTGGCCCGTCATGCTCTTCTTCTGCTTCCCACCGAGAGAGAGAAAGGGTTAGGTGGTTTATTGACGGACTTTCTCAACCTATCAGATTGTAAATGGCTAAGGAGACTTGGAGCGAGATTTCTTTTCTGGCGGCTGCCAATCTCGCTAGGCGAGTCGAGATGGTTCTATCACAAGGGGGAGGTCAGGGGTCTGACAAGAGACCTCGTCATTCTAGTAGGTTCAGCGGCGCCTCATCCTGAGGAAAGGGTACTTTTGGTAGAGGACATCCTCCCAGGACTTTTCATTCAGCACTTCAGGCATCCCATAGTGCTTCAGGGAGTCGTGGTCCTTATGTGCCTCTTTCTGAGCAGCCATTTAGGAGGACCTGTCCGAGATTTTTTGGTCATTCCATCACAGCAGCAGAGTTCTTGTTCCATGATTCCAACACCTGGTGCACCACTACCCGCTCAGCCAACCAGAGTAGGTGTCAGGTAGCTGGGGGTAGAGGTTAGGCCACTAGAGGTAGAGGTCAGGCCACTAAAGGTGGAGGTCAGGCCATTAGAGGTGGATGTCAGGCTGCTAGAGGTGGAGGTCAGGCTGCTAGAGGTGGAGGCCAAACAGTAGGGGGCGTTCCTAGAGATATGGTTCAGGGTGGTGGGGCGCAACACCGATGTTATGCTTTTCGAGCCAGGCCTGAGGCTGAGTCATCTGATGCTGTTATCACAGGTACTATTTTAGGTTGCAGTAGAGATGCTTCAGTTCTATTTGATCCAAGGTCTACCTACTCCTATGTCTCATCTTATTTTGCTTCATAGTTAGTTGTGCCCCGTGATTCCTCGAGTGCCCCTGTATATGTGTCCACACCTGTGAGGGGTTATATTGTTATAGATCGTGTCTATTGTTCATATGTGGTTACCATTCGCGGTCTTGAGACTAGCGTAGATCTTCTGCTTCTTGATATGGTTGATTTTAATGTCATTTTAGGGATGGGTTGTTTGTCACCTTATCACGCTATATTGGATTTTCACTCCAAGATGGTGACCTTAGCCTTGCTGGGGTTGCCTCAATTGGAGTGGAGTGGGACTCTTGGTCATTCTACCAGCAAAGTTATCTCTTATGTGAAGGCTCGGCGTATGGTCGAGAAGGGTTGTCGAGGTTATTTGGCTTATGTCCATGATTCTAGTGCTGAGGTTCCTTCGATGGATTCTGTACCAGTTGTCCGAAAGTTTCCAGAGGTATTTCCTGCAGACCTTCCAGGGATGCCACCTGGCAGGGATGTTGACTTCTGTATTGATTTGGTTCCGGGCACTCAACCCATTTCTATTCCACTATACTGTATGGCCCCGCCAGAGTTGAAAGAGTTGAAGGAGAAGTTGCAGGATTTTCTTGATAAGGGGTTCATTAGGCCTAGTGTCTCACCCTGGGGTGCGCACGTGTTATTTGTGAAGAAGAAAGATGGGTCGATGAGGATGTGCATTGATTACCATCTCTTGAACAAAGTCACTATCAAGAACAAGTATCCATTGCCAATGATTGATAACATATTTGATCAGCTTCAGGGTGCCAAAGTATTTTCAAAGATCAATTTGAGGTCTGGCTACCATCAGTTGAGGATTAGGGCGGCAGATGTCCCTAAGACAGCTTTTTCGGACTCGACACAAGCATTATGAGTTTCTAGTGATGTCATTTAGGGTTGACAAATGCCCTGACAACATTTATGGACCTGATAAACTGGATGTTCAAACCTTATTTGGATTCTTTCGCAATCGTGTTCATTGATGATATCTTGATCTACTCCCGCATCCGAGAGGACCATGAGCAGTATCTTCAGTTCGTTCTTCAGACTCTAAGAGACAACCAGTTGTATGCTATGTTTTAAAAATGCGAGTTCAGTTGCTTTCTTGGGTCACGTTATATTAGCAGAGGGTATTCAGGTGGATCCTAAGAAGATTGAGGCAACTCAGAACTAGCCTAGACCTACTTTAGCCACGTAGATCCGTAGTTTCTTGGGTTTGGCGGGATACTACCGTCGGTTTGTGGAGGGGTTCCCATCTATAGCAGCCCTGTTGAACAGGTTGACCCAGAAGGGTACCCCGTTCATATGGTCAGACGAGTTCGAGGTGAGCTTTCAGAAGCTCAAGACAGCTTTGACTACGACAGTAGTATTGGTGTTACCCTCATGTTAAAAATCTTATACAGTATATTGTTATGCATCTCGTATTGGTCTGGGTGCGGTATTGATGATGTGTGGCAAGGTTATTGAATATGCTTCACGGCAGCTAAAAGTTCACGAGAAGAATCACCATGTTCATGATCTAGAGCTTGAAGTCATTGTTCACGCACTGAATATTTGGAGGCACTATCTTTACGACGTTCCATGTGAGGTATTCACGAATCATCGGAGCTTGCAGTATTTGTTCAAGTAGAAGGAGCTCAATTTGCGGCAGAGGAGATGGTTGGATCTATTGAATAACTATGATATCACCATATTGTATCATCCCGAGGAAGGCCAATGTGGTGGCCGACGCTTTGAGTAGAAAGTCAACTTGTATGGGTAGCCTAGCATATATTTCAGTTGGTGAGAGACCGCTTGCATGGGATGTTCAGGCCTTGGCCAATCAGTTTGTTAGGTTGGATGTTTTTGAACCTAGCCGTGTTCTAGCTTGTACAGTTGCTCGATCTTCTTTTCTATCACATGAGAGACCGACAGTATGACGGCCGTCATTTGCTTGTCCTTAAGGACACAATGCGGCACGGTGGTGCCAAGCAGGTTACTATTGGAGATGATGGAGTTTTGAAGATGCAGGGTCGTATTTGTGTACCTAATGTTGATGGACTTCGTGATTTGATTCTTGAGAAGGCCCACAGTTCCCGGTATTCCATTCATTCGGGCGTCGCTAAGATGTATCAGGATTTGCGACAGTATTATTGGTGGAGGAGAATGAAGAAAGATATAGTTGCATATGTGTCTCAGTGTCTAAATTGTCAGCAGGTAAAGTGTGAGCATCAGAGACCTGATGGTTTTCTTCAGAAGTTGGAGATTCCTGAGTGGAAGTGGGAGCGTGTTACTATGGATTTCATTTTTGAACTTTTATGGCTCAGAAGAAGTTCGATCCAATTTGGGTCATTGTTGACAGGCAGAAAAAGTTAGTGCACTTCATTCCTGTTGCAGTTTCATATTTTTCAGAGCGATTGGCAGAGATTTATATCCGGGAGATCGTACGTCTTCATGGTGTTCCCGTGTCTATCATTTCATATCGAGGACCTCGCATTTCTGGAGGGCAGTACAACATGAGTTGGGCATGTGAGTTGAGCTGAGCACAAAATTTTATCCTCATACGGATGAGCAGTCCGAGCACTATTCAGATATTAGAGGCTATACTCCGCGCTTGTGTTATAGTCTTCGGAGGTTCTTGGGATCAGTTCTTACTATTAGCGAAGTTTGCCTGCAATAACAGTTATCAGTCAAGCATTCAGATGGCTCCTTATGAGGCGTTATATGGTAGAAGGTGCCCATTGCCAGTTGGATGGTTTGAGCCGGGGGAGGCTCGGTTGTTGGGTACAGATTTGGTATTAGATTTTTTGGATAAGGTCAACATTATTCAGCATCGACGTCACATAGCTCAGTCTAGGCAGAAGTGTTATGCCGATCGTAGAGCTCGTGATGTTACATTCATGGTTGGAGAGAGAGTGTTGCTTCGGGTATCACCCATGAAGGGTGTAATGAGTTTTGGAAAGAAGAGAAAGTTGAGTCCTAGGTATATCGGTCCTTTTGAGATCCTTGAAAGAGTGGGAGAGGTTACGTATAGACTTGCGTTGCCACCTGGTTTATCAGCAGTTCATCTGGTGTTCCATATGTCCATGCTCCGGATGTATCATGGCAATCCATCCCACGTGTTAGATTTCAGCACTGTCCAGTTGGACAAGGATTTGACTGTACGAGGAGGAGTTGGTAGCTATTCTAGACCAGTAGGTTCGTCATTTGGGGTCGAAGAGTTATCATTCAATTCGAGTGCAGTGGAGAGGCCAGCCTGGTGAGGCAGCTACCTGGGAATCCGAGTCCGATATGTGGATTAGGTATCCCTACCTTTTTCCCAACTCAAGTATTTTTCTAAGTTCGTTCAATGACGAACGATTGTTTTAGAGGTGGAGAATGTGATGACCTGATAGGTCATCTTATGATTTAAAACCAAATTCTGTGTTCCCAGGCCTTCTCATTTTATCTCTCCCCGATTTGCATGTGCAGTCCAGGCATGTTTTTGGATATCTTTTTAAGTTGAAAGTTGATAAAATAAAGGATTTTGCTTTAAAACTTCATTTGAGTTGACTTCAGTTAATGCTTTTGGTAAATAGACCCAGGTTCGTGTTTTGATAGTCCCGGTGGGTCCGCATCAAAATATGGGACCTGGGCGTATGCCCGGAATCGGATTCGGAGGTCCCTAGCCCGAGTTATGAATTTTTGTTGAAAATTGAAAGTTTAAAAATTTTATGGGTTTTAAGAAATTATTGATGTTTGATCTTGTTGGTACCGGGTCTGTTTTTTGCTTCCTGAGCCTGGTTCAGGTTCATTATAATATTTAAGACTTCTCTGTGAAATTTGGTGAGAAACGGATTTGGTTTGACGTGATTCGAACATCTGGTTGAGAAAATAGAAATTTTAAAGTGTTCTTGACAATTTCATTTGATTTGGTACTAAATTCATAGTTCTAGGTGTTATTTTGGTGATTTGAATGCACGAGCAAGTTCATATGATATTTATAGACATGTTTGTGTGTTTGGTTTGGAGCCCCAAGGGATTGGGTGAGTTTCGGATAGGCTACGGAGTGGTTTGAACATAGAAATCATAGCTGGTGTGCTTCAGGTCTGCAATCTTTGCATTTCTGAGGTCTGGCTCGCAAATACGAGCCTCACATTTGCGAAGAATTATCGCATTTGTGAGCATTGGGCGGGGAGGGATAGCTTCGCACTTGCGAAGCTTTAATCGCAATTGCAATCCAAGTAGTTCGCATTTGCAGACCATGGGTCGCATTTGCGACGTTAACAGGCTCAGGTAAATCTTCGCATTTGCAAAGAGAAATTTGCATTTGAGGGGTTCTCATTTGCGAACCCCAGATCGCAAATGCGATACCTGCAGCTGATCAAATAGTTGGAAAACGCGTTTTTTGCTCATTTCTCAAAATTTTCAAAACCTAAAACTTAATAGGCGATTTTTCCAAAGACCTATTTTTCCCCAAATCATAGGTAAGCGATTCTAAACTAGTTTCTTTCAATCTTCACTACATTTTACATTATTTCAACCTAAAATCTAGGGTTTTCATGGTGGAATTGGGGATTTTCTTCTAGAACCTAGGGATTTCGAAATTTAGGGATTTAGAGCTCAATTTGAGGTCGGATTCCAAAACCAATTGTATATCCGTGTTCGGGGGTGAATGGGTAATCAGATTGTTTTTTGAATTTCGGGTTTGGAGGAAGCGAGCCCGGGTGTTGACTCAAAAATGACCTAAATTGAATCTTTTGTTATCGTGGATGATTCCTAAGGATTATTTTGAATTGTTTGGTTGGTAATTTGCTAGATATTGTTGGCTTGGAGGCTAATTTGAAAGGCAAGTCTATGATTAAACTATGAGTGATATTTGGAGCGAGGTAAGTGTTGTGTCTAACCTTGACTTGAGGGAATTAGGAACCCCTGGACTATGTAATTATGTGAAATCCATGTGAGTGGTGTATATTGATAAGTAGGGATTTTAACCAATTATTTGATCTCTTTTACTTGTGTTTTAGGCCAAAAATGCTTGTAGGTGTTCCCGAAAACTAATGGAATATGCTTGCTTGCAGGAATTATTCAAAATGAGCCGAAGGAACTGTAATCAACTCACAAAGGAGTCAAAAGTTGAACAAAAACCAAGAGTAGGAAAATAGATCTGAAGTACGGACCGCACAAAATATTATGCGGCCCAGAAAGCCATGATGCAGCCGCAACCATAATTATGCGGTCTGCATAAGGGAGATTCAGAGAGTGTGATTTTTGGGTTAAATGATGAGCGCGGACCGAACTAGAATGTACGGCCGCAAAAGTCCCTGTGCGGCAACCAATGAAATTATGCGGACCGCGATGACTGAGATTCAGAGACTTGACAACTTGAGCAAAAGAGAGAAGTGTAGATCACACCAGAATTGGGCGGCCGCAGAAGTCCCTAGTGCGGCCGCGACCAAAATAATGTGGTGCGCAAGATGAAGAATCAGAGAGTTGATTTCAACCCAAACTCAAGCAAGTACGGACCACATCACTTTTATGCAGTCGTATAGTCTGGAGCGCGGCCGCACTTGGAATTATGCGGTCCGTGAAAGCTTAGCTCAACCCAGATCCAAATGAGAAGAACGCGGACCGCATAGAAATTATGCGGCCGCGAAAGCAAGAGTGAGGCCGCACTTAGAATTATGCGTCCGCACAACCTCCGCAGGGGAATTTTTATCAGATATTTTCATCTTTGTATAAGTAGAACTTTTTGTCATTTTTAGGTCATGTTATGTATTATAAGAGCACCTGAGACGGCTGAATATTATGTTTTGGGAAATTTTGTACAAGATTAATCTTTTAACATTATATTTTCATCCCTTAATCTAGTATTATAAATTTTATCTTCATTTCATCTTCAATTTCTGTTATTTTCATGAGTAGCTAAACCCAAAGCTAGGGTTGTGATCCAGCTCTAGTGTGAGTATTTTATGGGTATTTGATTTTAGGGCTTGAATGTGAATGGGTTAGTGATATTTAGCCTAGTTCTTGCTAGAACTATAGAATTAATGTTTGCAAACATTGATTCATGCCCTTTATGACTTGGTATCTACTTGAGAAAGAGCGTCTAAGTCTAGGAAAATTAGGCTAACAAGGAATTGGGGTGAACTCAAGAAATTGATAGCCCCAATTAAAGGGTTAAACCTAGATATAGTAATACCTGACTTGAGCTAATATCATTTGAATTGTATGAATACCCATTTGGACTTGAGAAAGCCAAATTGGACAAAATTACTCAAATTACCGAGAGGTATAGAGTGAGTATCCGGGTGTGATAGCTATATTTCAATACTAACTACTCAAGCCTGCCCTAGAATTTTGCTACCCGTTAGATATGCACCTAGGCAGAAGTCTCTACTCTAGTATGTTTAAACACTTGTGGAAGTGTAATTAGAATCAAAGCCCGCATCTATCTTAGATATAAATCTAATTCCAAATAATTAATTCCTTGTGGATTCGATCCCGACCTAGTTGGGTTAAAACTTCATCGACCACCCTCTCTACTCAATAGTAGTGTAGGCTTGGACCCGATAAATTTTTAGCACCGTTTCCGGGGGATTAGACGGTCTTAGCTATATATCTAAGTATTTGTGTGTTTTGTTTTTCTTTCCCTCCGTTTTCCAATTTTGTGTGTCAATTGCTTTTAGGTACCAAATGGCTCTTAACAACGAGGCCCTCAGAAATATACCACTAGGGGAGGAGGTAGATGGCGAACAATTGGATAACTTTAATCTTTAACCTCAAGTACAAAGGAGAGGCCGCCCGGCCCATGAAAACATCCCAAACCCTCCCCCACCTCCTCTAAGGGCAGCACACTGGGTGTTGCCCAACGACGGCTATGTGAGTGCAATAGTCCCGCCCCGGATTAGGGAGAGAACTTTTCAAATAACCAATGTCATGATCACACTATTGGAACAACGGGGTTTCTTCACCGGAGCTCCACATCAGAACGCCTATAAGAATCTCAAAGGTTTTGTTGACACGTGCTGTGGGAGCAAGCAGACTAATGTATCAGAGCACGCATTGAGGTTAAGGCTATTCCGTTTTTCACTTCGGGGAAAATCTTTGGATTGGCTTGAGAGGTTACCCAACCATTCCATACACTTGGAATGAGTTGGCCGAGAAGTTCATATCAAAGTTCTTTTCTCTCGGGCATATAGTGTTGTGTCTAACCTTTGATTAGATGAAGGATACTTCTTCGACTTGGCAAAGTAGAGCTAACGTTCCTCATGGTGACCCTAATGTTATCCACCATCACAAGGAACTTCATGATCATGGGGAAGCCATAGAGGAGCTGACAACCACCATGAATCAGTTGGCCAAGGCTCAGCTTCAATAGGTTCAGGGGCCAAAACAGGTAAATTCCATGGAAGGACTAAACATGATGGTCAACAAGAGAAGACAACGAGGTCAACAAGTTCAAAACAATCCGGATCAATTTTGAGCAAAGTGGTAATGGGTACAATCAAGATGATTCATATGATGATCAAAGTGAAGAGGTTCAATATGTCAATAATTACCAAGGCAACGGAACAATGCTCCAAATAAATAACATTGGAGATCACAAGGCAACCAAGGAAATTGGGGAAACCAAGGTCAACAAGGAAATTGGAATAGTGGCAACAAAAACAATCGAAGTAATTGGGGGATCAACAACAATAGAAATTGGGTTAATCAAGGAAATCAAGGCAATTGGGGAGAAAATAACCAAAACAATTGGGGTGGAAACAATCAAAGTAATTGGGGAGGCAATAACAATCAAGGGGGTTGGAACAACAATAAACAAGGAAATCGGGGGTCGGGCTTTCAAAGGCCTCTAATATATCAACAACCCAACAACCCGCCTCCATATCCATCACAAGGTCCCAGTTCTTCCAACAATAAGATGGGACAAATAGAAAATATGTTTAAGCAAATGATGGAGAAAAATGCTGACTCCAATGCCCAATTAGCCTCCCTTAACACTTCTATCCGCAACTTGGAAGTCCAACTTGGACAAATTTCTCAAGCATTGAATACCAGCCCTAAGGGGGCACTACCAAGTGATACGATAGTAGACCTGAAGGGTGGGAATAATATGGGGCATGCTATGGCGGTGACTACAAGAAGTGGGAGAGGTGGAATTGCTAGTACCTCAAAATCAAGAAAGAATGTGAATGATGATGATGTATTGGTGCTAGATGATGATGAGACAAGAAATGATGTTCAAGTAAATGATGAAGTGAGGATAGACATTGATGACAACGTGGAGGAAACACAAGATGATGTGAACTCGTCTAGGGAACATGTGATAGGCATACCAGATCCGGTAGTTCCCAAAGCCAAGTATTATTTGTCAAGGCCTCCTCCACCATATCCTCAAAGGCTCACAAAGCAAAATAATGAGAACCAATTCAAGAAATTCATTGATATGATGAAAATTTTGTCCATGAATGTGCCATTTGTTGAAGCCTTAGAAAAATGTCGAGATTGCCAATTTCATGAAAGACTTGGTAACAAAGAAGAGATCAACGAACTGTGAAACAATCAAAATGACACATCAAGTGAGTTCCATTGTGCATTCCATGGCTCCAAAGCTAGAAGACCTCGGTTCCATGATTTTGACAAAGCTTTATGTGACTTGGGGGAAAGCATTAACTTGATGCCCTATTCGGTATTCAAGACACTGGGGATTGGTCAACCAAGACCCACATCTATGAGGTTACAAATGGTGGACCGGACAATGAAGAGGCTATTGGGGATAATTGATTATGTGCTAGTTCGGGTTGACAGGTTCATACTTCCCGTAGATTTTTTGATACTTGACTGTAAGGTTGATTATGAGGTGCCAATAATATTGGGCAGACCTTTCCTAGCTATAGGGGAGGCCTTAGTTGATATGGAAGCTTGGGAGCTCGCCTTCCGGGTGGGCGATGAAAAAGTTGTGTTCTATGTTTGCAAGTATATGAGGCAGCCTAATAGCAACGAAGTGTGTTCATGTGTGGTTCTTGTGACTGAAGTAATTGTTCATGACACAAGTCTTGTGATTAAGGTTGACGACACATTGGAAGTCATTTTGAATCATGATGAGGTTGAGAAGGAAGGCTTGGTAGAATATGTAAATTCTTTGCAAGGAATGGGATCATATACATATGGGCCCCGAAAACTTTTCTTGGACCTTGAGAACCGGAGGACTCCACCAACAAAGCCCTCAATCGAGGAGCCTCCCACATTGGAGTTGAAGACCTTGCCTTCACAGCTCAGGTATGAGTTCTTAGGCCCTTGTTCCACATTACCTGTTATTATTTCCTCGTGCTTAACTAACGTGCAGGTAGATTCTACCCTTGCGGTGCTCCAAAGAAGGAAGAAGGCAACAGGTTGGATATTTGGGGTATAAGCCCTGCCTTTTGCATGCACAAAATCATATTGGAGGAGGATGCCAAACCCTCTTCGGAACATCAAGGAGGGTTGAATGAGGCCATGCAAGAGGTAATCAAGAAAGAGATCATCAAGTGGTTGGATGCAGGGGTTGTCTACCCTATTTCTGATAGTCCATGGACTTCGCCAGTGCAATGTGTCCCAAAGAAGGGGGCAATGAGTTTATCACAAATGATAAAAATGAATTGATCCCCACAAAAAATATCACCGGTTGGAGAGTATGCATGGATTATAGGAAGCCCAACAAAGTAACTCGGAACAACCATTTTCCGCTTCCATTTCATGATCAAATGTTGGATAGACTAGCCAGACGTGCTTATTATTGCTTCTTGGATGGGTATTCCGGATATAAACAGATTCTTATTTCACCTGAAGACCAAGATAAACCCATCTTCACTTGTCCATATGGCACATTTGCATTCTCGCAGATGCCTTTTTGGTTTATGTAATGCACCGGCTACTTTTCAGTGGTGTATGATGGAAATATTCACTGACATGGTGGAGGACTTCCTCGAGGTTTTCATGGACGATTTCTCTTTGAAGAGACCAACTTGGTGCTTAATTGGGAGAAGTGCTACTTTATGGTCGAGGAGGGCATTGTCCTCGGCCATTAGATCTCCAAGAATGGTATTAAAGTGGATAAAGAAAAAAATGAAGTTATATAAAAACTCCCTCCTCCTACTTCCGTCAAAAAAGTGAGGAGCTTTTTAGGTCACGCGGAGTTTTACCGTCAGTTCATCAAGGATTTCTCAAAAGTGGTGAACCCCTTGTGCAAGTTATTGGAAAAAGATGCCAAGTTTGTTTTCAATGATGATTTTATGAAAGGATTTGAGCCAGTCAAGTATAGGTTGACCACCACTCCCATCATTATCGCACCAAATTGGATCTTACCATTTGAGCTCATGTGCGAGGCTAGCAACGTGGCGGTAGGAGTGGTATTCGGGAAAAGAATCAACAAGATATTCCACCTGGTCTACTATGATAGTATGACAATGAACGAAGCCCAAGTCAACTATACGGTGATGGAGAAAGAACTCTTAGTCATTGTCTTTGCCATGGAAAAGTTTCGCCCGTACCTCATGGGTACCAAAGTGATTGTGCATACTGATCACGCGGCACTTCATTATTTGATGAGTAAAAAGGACTCTAAGGATAGGTTGATGCGGTGGTTATTTCTTCTACAAGAATTTGATATTGAAATTATAGACCGCAAAGGGAGTGAGAATCAAGTGGCGAACCACTTGTCCCGATTGGAGGAGGAGGGGAGACCCCATGATGGCCTTGAGATCAATGATTCGTTTCCGGATGAACAACTCATTTCCGTGTCTTTTACCGGGATGCCTTGGTTTGCCGATGTGGCCAACTTTCTTGTGAGCGGCATTCTCCCGAATGAGTTCTCTTCAAACCAAAGGAAGAAGCTCAAACGGGATTGCTTAGATTATTATTGGGACGAGCCATATCTTTTCAAAATTTGCAGTGATGGTGTTATCCAAAGATGTGTTCCAGAAGAAGAGCAATTTGGTATTCTTGAAGCTTTCCATTCCTCTTCCTATGATGGTCACCATGGTGGGACGAGAACTGCTACAAAGGTCATAAGCTGTGGATTCTATTGGCGTACCTTGTACAAAGACGCTAGCGAGCTTGTTAGGCGTTGTGATGATTGCCAAAGAGCCGGTGGGATCTCCAAGAATAATGAGATTCCTCTCACCACCATCCTCGAGATTGATATTTTCTATGTGTGGGGCATCGAATTTATGAGTCCCTTTGTGAGTTCATGTGGGAACACCTATATTCTTGTTGATGTGGATTACGTTTCCAAAAGGGTTGAAGTTGTGGCTTTGCCTAACAATCAAGCACGAACTGTGGTGGCGTTCCTCAAGAAAAACATATTCACAAGTTTCGGCACCCCAAGGGCCATCATTAGTGATGGGGGTTCTCATTTTTGCAACAACGCCTTTGACACTTTACTCTCCCAGTATGGGGTCACTCACAAGGTGTCAACCCCCTATCATCCCCAGGCAAGTGGACGGGCTGAAGTCTCCAGCAGGGAGATCAAGATCATTCTATCCAACACTGTCAATGCAAATCAGACTGATTGGTGAAGGAAACTTGACGATGCTCCATGGGCCTATAGAACAGCCTACAAGACGCCAATTGGTATGTGTATGTACCGGTTGGTATTTGGGAAAGCATGTCACCTCCCGGTGGAATTAGAGCACAAGTCCATGTGGGCGTTGAAGAAATTGAACCTTGAGTGGGATGTAGCTGCCAATCTTCGGGTGGAGCAATTGAATGAACTTGATAAGTTGTGGTTCCATGCTTACTCTAGTTCGTCATTGTATAAGGAAAAAATGAAGTACCTACATGATAAGTATATCCGGAACAATGAATTCAAAGAAGGTGACCTTGTTCTTTTATTCAACTCTCGGTTACGAATGTTTCCAAGAAAGCTTAAATCAAAGTGGAGTAGTCCTTTTGAAGTGGTACATGTGACTCCTTTTAGTGCTCTAGATCTGAAAAATAAGAATGGTGTGATCTTTAGAGTAAATGGGCACCGAGTGAAGCACTACCTTGGTAAGGTTGATGATGGCCACGTTGTGGCATTGATCCATTTCAAATGAATGATGGTAACATACGTCGTGCCGCGACGTTAAGTCAGGCGCTTCTTGGGAGGTAACCCATGTGTTTTTCTTTTTTTTATTTTTAGATTAGGCATTGTTTTGGACTAAGTAGTTGTGAAGTGTATGCAGGAATTGGGTGTGCGCTGCAGGAAATTAACAAGGAAAAAATTTCGCCTAGTGGTGAAAATGTGCCGACCGCACCAGAATTATGTGGACCGCACAAGCCCTTCGCAGCCGCACAATTATGTCTGCGGAGTCGCACAGTTGGAATGGGGATATGCAAACTCTCTGAAGTTTGGCCTGAAAAAATCTCTTACGAGTTCACGGCCGCAACCAAAATTACACGGACCGCACAAATTATGCGACCACAGCCATTTTTATGGGGACCGCGCCCCTGAATCAGCTGCTAAACTACAAAGGTAACGAGTGCGGACCACACCAAAATTGTGCGGCCGCACTCAGGTAAGTCGGTGGGTCACTGGGGTCATAGTATAAATAGGACTTCTTGAAACTATTCACACTTTACACACTCTAACCTCTCAAGCTAGCCTAAAGAACAATGCACTCTTTCTTGTTTTCAATCTCATCCCGTATTAATTAAGTGTTGATTTCCTACTACATTTCACTACATGTACGCTGATTTCAATGAATTAATTTCATATTTTTCTTCCTTTTCTCTTTGTTTTAGTTTTCTTCTTTAGCTAGGTTAGATTCATGCCAAATATGTCAAATTGATGCTTAATTCTTGCTTAGAAACATATGGGTAGTGTTTGAATGCATAGTAGTGGCTAGGGTTAGTAACTTTTATTGTTTAATTGCCACAAATCATGCCTAATTAGTGACAATCCTAGTATTAATTGTACTTAAGTGCCTCTCTGGTTTGAATTTCGTGGCCGCACACATTTTTGCGCAGTCCGCGATAGGGTATGCAGTCACATGCAAAATTATGCGATCCGCGATACACTAGATTGAAGGCACTTGTGTTTGCTAAGATTGTGCGACCGCACTCAATTTTGGGAGGTACGCGATTGATTTTTGCGGCCGCACTCAAAATTTTGCGGTCTGCACAGTTGAACTTCAGAGACCCAACAAAGTGCTAATGCAGTCGTACTCAAAATTATACGGTCCGCGATGGGTGTTGTGCGGTTTGCGGTTGGTTAACTTCAGAGAAGCAGTAGTCTGAACTTGGTATCTCCGCGGCCACACTCAAAATTATGCGGTCCGCGACAAGCATTATGCGGCCACACTCATTTTTATGCGGTCCCCGGTGGGCAGTCCGCGGTTGCGCTCACTTTTGTGCGATCCGTCCTACCCTATTCTGAGAAGCATTGTCTTTCTTTTCAACTGTAATTCTTTATCACATGTTGAACCCCTATTCAACTGACTTTCACTACTTGTATGTGCAGACAATGGTGCGTTCACGTGGTCGAGGTCACACTTCCAAAGGGAGGGCAGCATCCTCCCGAGGCCGAGGTCGAGGAAAACCTAGCATGCCATTATCAGTCCAGAAAGCTTGGGCAAGAAGATTACCCTCACTAGACCTCCTCTGGTCTCCTCAGAAACAAGTGAATACCTCCCATTCCCGGAGATTTCTGATGGGGATTCTGTGCAAGCACAACCGGGAGCACAATCACAACAATTCCCCGTTCAAATCCACCTAGTCAATGAACCTACCTCCTCATCTAGTTCTTCTGATGGCTTAGTGGGAGGTATTCAGGCATCTGAACCATCTTGTCCACCTGCCACAATAGCTGCCCTAATATATTTAGATGATGACGATGAAGTCCCGAATGATGGGAGAGGGGGTGACATAATTGTGGGAGGCCTGGCTAGGTCAAGGAAGCCGGTGGTGTGGGCTGATAGATTTGTGAGTGAGAAGGCATAGGCCAAGTTCCGATAATGGTGGCCCCAAAGGTCGCTCATTCTTAAGCGACAATTCATAACCACAGACCTGAGCCAGCACAATCTGAATGTCCTAAGCAATTTACGGAGAGAAAAGGATGGAAATATTTCACCGGGTGGGTGCTAGATTCCAATGAATACCTCATCAGGGAATTTAATGCAAATTTTTCCCACATCAAAAAAGGTACCAAGGTGACTAAGGTACGAAACTTGAAATTATGGTTTGATGGACACACACTGAACGAATATGCAGGAATTGAGGAGGTTGAGGCAGTGTAATACCCGGGGAAGCTAGCCTTGGATGATGCAGCTCACCCATGGCTAGTTGAAATACTAGCTCTTCCTGGGATAACACCTACATGGCTCAAAGCTGGAGTTCCAATAGTCTGAGCCACCCTTAACTTTGAAACAAAAGGGTGGAAAACATTCGTTTGCAGCCGTCTTGACCCATGCCAGCATGAGAATGTCCTTCTACTCACCCGGGCAATTTTAGTAGCCTCCATCATGGCAGGATATCCTATTAATTAGGAAACTTGATGTCCTGCAACATCTCCAATCCGATCAAGAAAGAAGAAAGATATTATCCCTACCCCAACTTCCTCGCAGAGTATTTCCAAGACCAAGGGGTAGAGCAGAGGCACTTTGATGTTGAGGTGAAGGATAAAAAGACTTTCTCATGGTACGACCTCCAGGGAGCGGACAACCCTAAACTCAAGGGTAAAGACACTACCACTGGCCAGTCTGAAAAGCCAGGGGTAGTGGCCACAGGGTCAGTTGTCGAGCACTTAACAGCACCCGGTACTTCTACTGTAGCAGCTGTCATGCCTCCTCAATCCTCCGGGCCATCCGTCTCAGTGCCACTGTCAGTGACCACATCTTCTACCTACCCTCAGACTGCACTGTGGGTTTCACAAACACTATCCAGTCTCAACAACTGGATGTAGGTAGCTACCACAAAGCTGGTTGCCATATCAAGTGCAGTGGCAGCACAATCTTCAGCCCGATAAGAGCTTCAGGTACCTTCATTAGTGGAGGACTCTTTGAAGAAGATTCTGAACAACCAGAAGAAGATTCTGGACGACCATAAGAAAATCCTGGAGACTCTTGATGCACATGGGAGGATTATCAAGGATTTGGGGAAGCAATTGAAGAAGATGTGGAAGACTCGGGCATTTGAGGAGTCGGTGGAGAAGTTGAGCAAGGAGGTCGAGAAGGTTGCTTCTGCTGGTGATATTCCCCTGGACCTGCTTATGGAGGAGACAGTCCCAACAGCACATGTAGCAGTGCTTGAGGCATCAGAGGCAGCAACCAGCCCGTCTGAGGAGTCGGCTTCCACTTCAAACACTACCGAGGAGCTGATTCAGATTCTCAGCAACCCCGCAGTCCCCCAGTTAGAGGATGTGGAGGTCCAGCTAGAGGATACTGAGGGTGCTGATGAGCGCATGTATACTGAGGACCCTGTTCATGTTGAGGACCCGATGCAGACAAAGACCACATAGAGAGTTCTCTTTACTCTCTACCCCTTTCCATATTCTTATTTGTTATTAGCATTAAGGACAATTCTATTTTTCATTTGGGGAGGGGGGTGGTCTATTTTGATTTGATAACATTTGGTATGTAATAATCATTATACTATTTTTATTTATCTTTATTTTCACTTTTGGTATGTATATATTCTTACCATTTGATGTATATATTTACTTCCATTATGTATATACTCGCTTTACTTCATTTGTACATAATCAGTTTACTTTCCGTACTTTACTTCATAACTTCTTTCATTGTTTTTCCATAGTAGCATAACTTCTTATTTCCTTTAATAGCTTCTTTTTAAGTTGTTAGCTTCTCTTTTTTTATGTTTTGTGAACAATAAGCCTTTGGTTTTCTTAACGCCATGGTTTTATCCAAAGGTGCATGTTGTGTGAACCGGGTGGCTCTTCCCAATGATGGATGGAGTGACAACCTTCTTAAGAGAATTGAGTCCGTTTTATTTATGTTTTGGTACATAGTAGTAATGAATAAAAGTGTCTCAAGCAGCTTCACTTGGTACTAACGCATTTACCTTCGACCTTATTGTTAGAAACAAGTTGATTGGCAAAGAATAGTTTTGGTTGTGACCTTTAGACTCTTGTGTTGTCTAAAACAATCATAGAGTGGTTTCTTTGAGCTATTTGTGATTTTCAATCTTAGCTAGGGTTGTTGTGGGCCCTCGACTCTGTTCTCTTTAACGATCCAACAGCTTTAGAGGTGAGGTATTGGATTGCAAGTCCAAGTTCCTTGCCAATAATTCTAAAACTTGCCCTGAATGTTTGTCTATGTGAAGTTCTAAGTGTAGCTCAACTTAAGAAATGACTGTAGGCTTTCCTTGATCAAATTTGAAACATTAAAGCTTCTGTAACCTACCAATATGAAATCCCTAGTCAACCCCTTTGAGCCTAAGTCTTTTTTCATTCAACAACCACATTACAAGCCTTTATCCATTCTATAATGACCCTCTCTTGGTACCCGATCATTCCTTAGCATTCATGATAAACAATTGGCAAAAGCATTAGTTTGGGGGAGAGACGAGGAATTTGAAAGTGATAAAAGGTACAAAGAAGAAAAATAAATGAAGAAAATGAAAGGCAAAGAAAAGGAAGAAAGGCCAAAAAGAAATATGTCAAAAAGAAAGTGAAAGATGAAGGGATTCAATATGAGATTAGCTCATGGAGAGTAGAGGAGAAGTTTGGGTTCCACAACGAACTACGTGATAGAGCGAGTTTCCTTAATGAATTAAGTCAACCCTTGATGCTCTAGTGTCACATTAGAACTATGGTACTCAAAAGGTAAAAACATGGTATTGTTGATAATTCATTTGTGTTGAGGGTAATTGTTAGTCCCAACCGATGCTTGATTGATTTACTTTAGGCCCACTGAAATATCCTTTTTTCAAGTTGAGGTGGGAATCCTTATTTGATTTAGGACAAGAAAAAGCTTAAGTTTGGGGGAGTTGATAAGTAAGGATTTTAACCTATTATTTTCTCTATTTTACTTGTGTTTTGGGCCAAAAATACTTGAAGGTATTCCTGGAAACTAATCAAACTATGCTTGCTTGCAGGAAATGTTCAAAATGAGCCAAAGGAATCGTAATCAACTCACAAAGGAGTTATAAGTTGAACAAAATCAAGACTGGGAAAAGATAAATGAAGCGTGGACCGCACAAATACTGTGTGGACGCGAAAGCCATGATGCGGCCGCGATCATAATTATGCGGTCCGCATAAGGGAGATTCAGAGAGTGTGATTTTTGGGCTAAGTGATGAGCACGAACCGCATTAGAAATGTACGGCCGCCAATGGAATTACACGGACCCCGATGATTGAGATTCATAGGCTTGAAAACTTGAGCAAAAGAGAGAAGTGGGGACCGCACCAGAATTGTGCAGCCGTGATCAAAATTATGCGGTGCGCAAGATGAAGAATCAGAGAGTTGAACTCAAGCAAGTGCGGACCGCATCACTTTTATGCAGCTGCATATTTGGAGCGCGGCCGCACTTGGAATTATGTTGTCAGCGAAAGTTTAGCTCAACCCAAATCCAAAAGAGAAGAACACGGACCACATCAGAATTATGCGGCCGCGGAAGCAAGTGTGCGGCCGCACAACCTCCGCAGGGGCATATTCATCAAATATTTTCAGCTTAGTATAAATAGAATTTTTTATCATTTTTAGGTCATGTTATGTATTGTAAGAGCACCTAGGACGGCTGAATATTCTGTTTTGGAAAATTTTGTACTAGATTCATCTTTTAACATTAGATTTTCATCCCTTAATCTAGTATTATGAATTTTATCTTCATTTCATCTTAAATTTCTGTTATTTCCATGAGTAGCTAAACCCAAATCTAAGGTTGTGACCCAACTCTAGTGTGGGTATTTAATGGGTATCTGATTTTAGTGCTTGAATGTGAATGAGTTAGTGATATCTAGTCTAGTTCTTGCTAGAACTATAGAATTAATGGTTGCAAACATTGATTCACACCCTTTATGACTTAGTCTCTACTTGAGAAAGAGGGTTTAAGTCTAGGAAAACTAGGCTAATAAGAAATTGGGGTGAACTCAAGAAATTGTTAGCCCCAATTAAAGGGTTAAACCTAGAGATAGTAATACATGACTTGAGCTAATATCATTTGAATTGTATGAATACCCATTTTGACTTGAGAAAGCCAAATTGGGCAAAATCACTCAAACTACCGAGAGGTATAGGGTGAGTACCCCGGTGTGATAGTTATATTACAATCCTAACTAATCAAGCCTGCCCTAGAATTTTGCTACCCGTTAGATATCCACCTCGGTAGAAGTCACTACCCTAGTCTCTTTAAACACTTTAAAATAACAACAAAAATATTGTCCTTAGTTTCAATTAGTGCAATCAATAGAGTAAAGTTAGAAGTAGAAATCAAACCCAAACTTGTGGAAGTGTAATTAGAATCAAAGCTCGCATCTTGCTTAGATATAAACCTAACTGGTTAAAACTCAATAGTAGATTTGATCCCAACCTAGTTGGGTTAAAACTACATCGACCACCCTTGCTACTCAATAGTAGTGTAGGTTTGGACCCGATCATATATGCGAGGTGACGACTTCTTATACGGCGCCAAATTATCTGTTTTCCCTAATTTATTGTCTTTCTTTAATTGTTTTCTTATCTGTCTTAATTGTTTATGCTCTAAATGCTTTCCATGCTTAACTGCTACATGTTAATCAATATCTTATTCTGTTAACCATGTTAGCTCGTTTCATAGATCCCCTAGTGCCTGCTATTTGCTTAATTTGACTTGTTTGCACCTTCTAATTGTAAATTGCTGGATTGGTCTCGTTGTGTAGTATTATTTGAGTAGATTCTATATTGATCAAGGTTCCCTTTTGTTGGTTCAATTTGGTATTTATTTATCATAAAGGCGTTATGATTTAGACTGTTCATTGATTGTGTACATTGCGTGTTTGGTATTGATATGGTGGGATCGTATTGCACGCCGCATCAGGTGGAATAAGAGAGGATTGATATGGTAGAATAAGAGTGAATATGTTTATACGATGGCATCGGGTTGCATGCCGCAACAGGTGGAATAAGGGTGGATTGATATGGTGAAATAAGGGTGATTTTTGATATTGGAATTGATATATGGTGAGACCGGGTTGCGCGCTGAAACAAATATATATTATTTAATGTTATTGTTATTGTTACGGTGGAATAAGGGAGGATTTTTTATTGTTTGGTGGGATCGGGTTGCGCGCCACAACAGAACTATATGTTTCTATTTCCTCAACTGCGTTGATTTCCAGTATTTCTTTTATTATTGGACTAGTAAAAATTGGTAATTCTTGATGACACTGGTATACTCTCGAGGCTGTAGTTTTCATTTTTAGTTGGCTGTTTAGTTTTGTTCAGTATTTCTATTATTCAGGCATTTTATATACTGCGTACAGGTTTTAGCGTAGGTGACTCGCCTTAGCCTCGTCATTACTTCGTCGAGGTTAGGCTCGGAAATAACCAGTACATCAGGTCGATTGTACTGATACTGCACTCTGCACACTGTATAGATTTTGGGGACGGTCCCAGCGGCAGTTATTAGCGAGCTCAGATCGGATACTTGCGGAGACTTAAGGTACGGTTGTTCAGCGCCCACAGCTCCTGAAGTCCCCTTCTTTGTTTCGATTTAGCTTTGTATTTCATTCAGACATCTTTGTATTTATTTCTAACCCTTGTATGTATTACTCTAGTAGTTCGTGAACTCGTGACACCAGGTTCAGGGAATTGTAATAGAAGTCTGGTTGATTTAGCTTTTGCATTTATGCTTAAATTGTTCAGTATTTCAGTTCATCCTTAATAATTTCATCTAAACTATTTAAAAGGAATAAGTTGTTCTAACGTTGGCTTTTCTAGTAAGTGAAATGTTAGGTGCCACCACGATCCCGATGATGGGAATTCCGGATCGTAACAACGTGTCACGCTATAACGCAATCATATATTATGAACCAATTTTACCCTAGACATTTGCTTTACTCATGAATACTTTTGATATAACGACATGCAAAAAGTTTTACTTTTTTTAATAAATACAGAAAAAGGATGATAGCGTTTGAAAAATGGAGATGTGAAAAAGCAAAGCCAGTTGAAGATAATTTAATAGGAGTCCATAATTGGCAGTCAACTACTCCTTCCACTCCAAAATAAGTAATTTTTTTTATTGTTTATATACATATTAAGAAATTAATTTTTTAACATTAATTAGCAATAAAATTGACCATATTAATCTTTACTTATCTTTTTACATAAACACTCCTAACACATACTCCAACACTATTTATTCCAAGAGAAATGTAGGAAAAAAGGTATTTCATTCTTAAAATCTAAAAAAATTACTTATTTTGCATCACAAAAAAAAAAAAGTCAAAAAATAACTTAGTCTGGACCGAAAGGAGTACCATACAAAGATATGTAAGAGGATAGAGAATCCTCTCGGCGGATTCTTCTGGATGAGATAAAGAAAGAGGTACTGGCGCCATAAATCAGGACATATATATTACTAGTGGTGATTCTAGTGACACATAACATTATAAGATTAATGAGTTGCAGTGAGAATTGAAAAAAATAATGAATGAAAGGCCATTAAATGTGATGACCCAAAAGGTCATCCCGTGTAAGTTTAGCTAAATATATGTTCCGAGGCCATGAAAGCCTCCTTTTATCTCACCTCGATATGCGTTAAGTGGGAAATTGATTAAATGATGATTTTACATTAATTAGTTGAGTAAAGTTGACTTTGGTCAACATTTTTGGTAAACAGACCCGGAACCGTGATTTGACAGTCTCGGAGGGTCCGTAAGAAAATATGGGAGTTGGGCGTATGCACGCAATCAAATTTCGAGGTCCCAAGTCGGAGAAATAAATTTTTAAAGGAAACTATTTTCCTTCAAATATAAAGGCTTTTGAAAATGGAATTTGATGTGAAAACTGTGTTATCGGGCCCGTATTATGATTCCGGAGCCCGGAACAGGTTCACTATGATTATTATGTGTTATCTATCAAATTTGGTAAGAAACAGACTTGGTTTGGCGTGTTTCGGATCAAAAATGGAAAAACTTGAAATTTATGAAGTTTTTGAGAATTTCTATAGATTTTGAGGTATAATTCGATGTTTATGATGTGTTTTTGGGTGGTTTAATTACTTGAATAAGTCTGTATGATATTTATGAGGTTGTGTGTGTATTTGTCTTTGAGCTCAGAGGCCTCGGGTGAGTTCCAGGTAGGTGTCGGAGTGCAACAGCGGTGAAAAATCTGGTGTTTAATGCATTTTCCGGTGTCCAGGTATTTTACCCTATGCGAACGCACTCAAGGGAGTGCGAACGCACAAGATTATAGAGGTCTGGGGGGTATGGGTAGAAAATACTTTGTGCAAACGCACCATGTCAAGTGCGAACGCGGAGGGCTAGGTAGGACCTAGTGTGTTAATGAAAGGGTTGGGGTGCGAAAAGACAGGGGTAGAGGGGACCTGGGGGGGCTGGGTAGTAATTACCCTGTGCGAACACGGCACTTAGCACGCGAACGCATAGGCCGTGCGAACGCGGAGCTTTGGCCGCAAACGCACTGTGTATTTTCGCCTAGTGATTTTAAGTTTCAAAAACAGAATTCACTACAGAACTTTTACCATTTTTCACAACCTTCCTTCTCCCCCACACCCCATAGGCGATTTTGAAGAGATTTTTCCTCCATAGCTTCATAGGTAAGTATTCTTAACTTCATTTTCTTCCATTTTCATCAACAATTATTAGATTCTAGGCCTTAAATCATGAAATCAAAGGTAGAAATTGGGATTTTGGGTAGAGTTAGGGCTTTTTGAATATTTGAGAATTTAACCTCATTTTGAGGTTGGATTTCAAAACAAATTGTATATTCGGGCTCGTGGGGAATGGGTGATCGGGTTTTGGTCTGAACCTCATGTTTTGACCAAGAGGCCCTAGAACGATTTTTGGGTTTTTGGGAAGAATGATGGGAAATCTGTAGTTAGGCCTTCAAATTGAATTGTTGAGCAATTATTGATGTTATCAAGTCAATTATGTCTAGATACGATTGTTTCGGAGTCGGGTTCGAAAGGAAAGGCGGTGCTAGAGGCTTGATTTGGATTCTTTGAGCCGAGGTAAGTGTTTGGCCTAACGTTGGCTTGAGGGAATAGGTGTTGAGTCGTAATTACTACGTGTTTATTCCATGTTCAATGTATTAGTGAGGTGACGAGTACCTATATGTTGTTGTCAAGCATGACCGTGAGTCGGAAACTTACAATTATATGATATTTATTGGCTTTCACTATGTTTATGGGTTTAATATCAGTTTGATTGCTATTCATTTGGTGTAAATTCTTGGTGATGAGTACTGTTGAGTAGTTAATCGGTTGGGGAACTTTATGGTTGATTATATACTTGTGTAGGATTGGTTATAGCTGTGTCCCTTACCGAGACGGTATTATTCTTGTTGATTATTCCGTGCATTTAAGGTTTCTTATTGTTGATTTCATGACAACTGTTGTTTTTATATTGTTTATGCACGAGGGGACATTCCGTGCCGAGATTTTGTGAGGTTATGCACGAGAGGACATTCCGTGCCGAGTGTTTATTTATTTATTGCACGAGGTGACATTCCGTGCCGAGTGTTTATTTATTTATTGCACGAGAGGACATTCCATGTCGAGTGATTGTGAGGTTATGCACAAGGGGACATTCCGTGCCGAGCGTTTATTTATTTATTACACGAGGGGACATTTCGTTCCGAGTGATTGTGAGGTTATGCACGAGGGGACATTTTGTGCCGGGTGTTTATTTATTTATTCATGCACAAAGGGACATTCCGTGCCGAGTATTTTTGGTGATGTTATAGCACGAGGGGACATGCCGTGTCGTTTCTGTTTATTTACTTGTTCAGAGTTGTTAATTCCTGCTATTATTTATTCATTTCAGTTGTTATCATATTCTGTAATTTCAGTGAATTGTTGCTCCTTTTTCCCCAGCATGTTAGCTCCATTTTTGTTCTTATCTGTTATTTCTTGTTATTATTTCTTTATTACATTATTGAATTGTACAGGTATTCGTTATTTGTCGTTTCTTAGCCTCGTCACTAATTCGCCGAGGTTAGGCTCGGCACTTACTTAGTACATGGGGTCAGTTGTACTGATGCTACACCTGTACTTCTTTATGTTGTGCAGATTACGGAGCCGGACCCAATGGACATTGAGCGAGGGAGTATCCTTCAGTCCACGATGACACCGAGGTAGTCCTGCAAGCGTCCGCAGGCCTTGGCGTCACCATCTATTTCTTTTCTTCTGTCTTATCTTGTATTTCTAGACAGCTACACTTGTTTATTTCAGACTCATGTTTTTAGTAAATCTTAGACTGTCCGTGAAATTGTGACACCAGTTCTGGGGGTGTCTTTAAGGAAATTTTGTAAGATTTATTATTTAAGTTGTTGAATTTCTTATCTTCCGCATTTCTAATTATAACTGTTCTATTTTACCACTGTTATTTCAATTGTCTATAATAAAGGGATAAATGTAATAATCGAAACGTTGACTTGTCTAGCGGGTTCAATGTAGACGTCATCACAACCTGAAGGTGGGATTTCAGTTCGTGACATTCAAGCTTTTAATTTTTTTTTTCCATGTCTAACGTAAGAGCATGTGTCAGCTTGTTTTGCCATGCATCTTCTTTAAATGTGCTGGGATTTCTCGTACAATAATGTCATTGTCGGAAGTTTTTTTAATAGAATAATATTGTTAAAGATTCAAGATTTTT
Source organism: Nicotiana knightiana (assembly GCA_005239525.1). Classification (NCBI taxonomy): domain Eukaryota; kingdom Viridiplantae; phylum Streptophyta; class Magnoliopsida; order Solanales; family Solanaceae; genus Nicotiana; species Nicotiana knightiana. Next base: position 160,520 of record ML432791.1, read on the forward strand.
TTTTTAAATCCTCTTTATCGTGGCACAATTGCTTATTGTACATTCCTTAGGTTGGAACATTTCGAAGACTTCCGTGGATTAGAGGAGAATTCATCAAAACAAAAAGAAAGGTGCAAGCAGAAAATTATTTTGTTTTAAATAATCATGCATAAAAAAAAATGCAATTACAATTATATCTCTTTACTGAAAGAAAGGTACAAGCAGGAATAATCGTGGGAATCTTACAAAAATGTCCAAAAAATCCCAACTTACTAACCTATAGCATTAATTATAAACTTACCAAAATTAGTCAAGCACATATAAAAATTAAAAATTTAAAAAAATAAGGTTCTTTCTCTTCAAAAATCATACACAAAGATCTCTTTCCCATATTTTTAAGTGTGAGTAGCAACATAAGATGCAAGACGGAAATGCTATTTCATGAATGAGGTAGCAATAGGTCATGAAATACATAAAAATTATATATACAAGATTCTAAATAACTAAGCAAAAAAGAATTTCCTTCGATGGGTATGGTTGAGATTCATTGAAAACATATAGATGCATCAATATACAAAATTTGAGGAAGATTCAAGGTGATTTGGACTGAATTAGTATCAAAATTTATAGTTAAAATCGAGTTCAAAAGTTATTCTGCGACACATGTATCAAACATGTACCACACATGTATCTCGCATGCAGGTATACATGGATACATATGCGATTAGGGGTGTACAAAGAAAATCGTGAAATGACACCAAACCGATAATCCGAGTCAAACTGGAAAAGAAAACCTGATGTGGTTTGATTTGATTTGATTTGGTATTAGAATATAAGACCATAATTGGTTTTGTTTTTACTAAAAAAAGTCAAACTGAAACAAAACCAGCCCGATAGTACATTGATATTATTTTTTAAAATATTTTATACGTATAAATATTTATTGTAATGTAGTTAATAAATATTTCTTAAACTTTTTCATAATTGTATCTTATAACGTATAATTTCAAGTTTAGATTTAACATTCTTGAATGGTAAATAAGTTTTATAGCCCATAAACAAATGAAATTCAATTCAATAATAGGAATGATGATAGTGTTGGATAATTATTTTAGTATTACATTGAATTATAATTAAAATGCATAACCTAGTTTGAGTGTTTATTTATTTATTGCACGAGGGGACATTCTGTGTTGAGTGTTTATTTATTTATTTCACGAGGGGACATTCCGTGCCGAGCGTTTATTTATTTATTGCACGAGGGGACATTTTGTGTCAAGTGTTTATTTATTTATTCATGCACGAGGGGACATTCCACGCCAAGTGTTTATGGTGAGGTTATAGCACGAGGGGACATGACGTGCTGTTTCTGTTTATTTACTTGTTCAGAGTTGTTAATTCCTACTGTTATTTATTCATTTCAGTTGTTATCGTATTCTGTCATTTCAGTGAATTGTTGCCCCATTTTCTCCAGCATGTTAGCTCCATTTTTGTGCTTATCTGTTGTTTCTTATCATTACTTCTTTATTACATTATTGAACTGTATAGGTATTCGTTATTTGTCGTGTCCTAGCATCGTCGCTACTTCACCGAGGTTAGGCTCAGGACTTACTCAGTACATGGGGTTAGTTGTACTGATTCTACACTTGCACTTCTTTATGTTGTGCAGATTATGAAGCCGGACCCAGTGGACATTAAGCGAGGGAGTATCCTTCAGTCCACGGCGACACCGAGGTAGTCCTGCAGGCATCCGCAGGCCTTGGTGTCACCATCTATTTCTTTCCTTGTGTCTTATCTTGTATTTGTAGACAGCTACATTTGTTTATTTTAAACTCTTGTTTTTAGTAAATCTTAGACTGTCCGTGAAATTGTGACACCAGTTCTGGGGGTGTATTTAAGGAAATTTCATAAGATTTATTATCTAAGTTGTTGAATTTCTTATCTTCCGCATTTTTAATTATAACTGTTTATAGTTTACCACTATAATTTCAATTGTCTATAATAAAGGGATAAATGTAATAATCGGAACGTTAGCTTGTCTAGCGGGTTCAACGTCAGATGCTATCACGGCCTGAATGTGGGATTTCGGGTCATGACAAGTTGGTATTAGAGCCCTAGGTTTCTTAGGTCTCACAATTCACGAACAAACTTGGTAGAGTCTGAGGGATATGTACGAAGACGTCTGTACTTAACCCCCAGAGGCTGCAAAGTTAGGAAATAACTTCACATCTTTTCTTCTCTGTCGTGTGATTTGTGTTCTAAATGCTAACTGATTTTCTATTCTATTCTTTCGCTGATGGCGAGAACGCGTGATTCCCCATCTACCGATCAGCAGCCCGATCCTCCTATTGCAGCTCCTACGAGGGGCCGAGGACGAGGCAGAGGTCGTGCTAGAGGCCGAGGCAGAGCTAGGGCTCAGCCTAGAGCAACAGCCCTAGTAGAGGAGCCACATGTAGACTTTGTCGTTGAGGTTCCTGCTCAGGCAGTTCCAGTCTGACCAGCTCAGGTCCCATAAGGGTTCATTGCCACCCCGGTTCTTTCGGACGCTCTGGTCCGTTCAGTGGGCCTTATGGAGAGCGTGACTCAGGCCGGTCTTCTTCCTACTACACCATCCATCTCTCAAGCTGTTCTTCTTCCTACTGCACCAGACATCTCTCAGGCTGGGGAGGGACCCAGACTCCTACTACCCGCACACCAGAGCAGCTAACTCCTCAATTCTAGACTCCAGTACGTCAGACAGCTGGAGTAGCTCATCCAGGGATTGTGGCACCGACAGTTGAGGGGGAAGCTATGTCTACCGACACTTTGTGGAGATTGGATAGGTTCACGAACCTATTTCCTACTACATTTACTGGTGCACCATCAGAGGATCCCCAGGATTTCTTGGATAGTTTCTATGAGGTTCTTCGGAACATGTGCATCGTGGAGTCCAATGGAGTTGATTTTGCTACATTCCATCTTTCTGGTACCGCCAAGATTTGGTGGAGGGACTATTGGTTGACCAAATCAGCTGGGTCTTCACCTTTGACTTGGGCTCAGTTCTGCGAGTTATTCTTGGAGAAGTTTCTACCAGTTACTCAGAGAGAGGATCTTCAGAGCCAGTTTGAGCACCTCCAGCAGGGATCTATTAATGTTACACAGTATGAGACCAGGTTTATTACTATGGCCCGACATGCTATCATGATACTCGCCACTAATTGCGAGAGGGTGAGGAGGTTTATTGAGGGTCTAGCTTAGCCTATTAGACTCCAGATGGCCAGATAGACAGGTACTGATATTTCATTCCAGGAGGCGACCAATGTGGCCAGGCGTATTGAGATGGTCTTATCACAGGGCAGTGGTCAGGGGTCTGACAAGAGACCTCTTCATTTCGGTCTATTCAATGGTGCCTCATCTGGAGGCAGAGATTCCTTTGGCATAGGTCATCTCCTAGGCCATTCCAGTCAGCGCTCTAGGTATCCCGCAGTGCACCACCAGCTCCTATCAGCGCACTGTCGCTTCAGAGCTTCCAGAGTGGCTATTTTGTTCATCAGGGGCAGTTTCAGGGACAACAGCCGAGGTCTTGCTTCACTTGTGGTGGTATGGGGAACATTTCCAGGTTCTGCCCCCGAACCTCTACTGGTTCTCAGTATCAGGGTTCTCGTGATATGATTCCCGTACCGGGTGCAACCCCAACCCCTTAGCCAGCTAGGGGTGGAGGTCGAGGTGCCAGAGGTGGAGGCCAGACAGTTAGAGGTGGAGGACAGGACACGAGAGGTAGAGGTCAGCCCGCAGTGGGTAGACCCAGATATGTTTAGGTTGGAGGGGCTCCGCCCCGATGCTATGCTATTCCTGCCAAGCCTAAGGCTGAAGCCTCTGATGCAGTTATTACAAGTATGGTTTCAGTTTGCAGTAGAGATGCTTCGGTTTTATTTGATCCGGGTTCTATATTCTCTTATGTGTCTTCATATTTTGCCCCTTATCTGAGCATGCCCCGTGATTCCCTGAGTACTTCTGTATATGTGTCTACCCCGGTGGGTGATTCTATTGTGGTAGATCGAGTCTACCGTTCATGCTTAGTGGTTATTGGTGGTCTGGAGACTTATGTAGATCTTTTGCTTCTTGATATGGTTGACTTCGATGTTATTTTGGGGATGGATTGATTATCTCCCTACCATGCTATTCTGGACTGTCATGCCAAGAGAGTGACCTTGGCCTTGCCAGGCCTAGTGTTTCTCCTTGGGGTGCCCCAGTGTTATTCGATAAGAAGAAACATGGCACAATGAGGATGTTACTTGACTACCGACAATTGAACAAGGTTACTATTAACATATGTATCCTTTGCCGAGGATTGATGATTTATTTGACCAGCTTCAGGGTGCTACAGTGTTTTCCAAGATAGATTTGAGATTTGGTTGCCATCAGCTGAGGATTAGGGCGTCTGATGTCCCTAAGACAGCCTTTCGTACTCGGTATGGGCATTATGAGTTCTTGGTGATGTCATTTGGGTTGACTAATGCCCCCGCTGCTTTCGTGGAGTTGATGAACCGAGTGTTCAGGCTCTATTTGGACTCATTTGTGATAGTTTTAATTGATGATATTTTGATTTACTACCGTAGCCGAGGGGAGCATGAGCAGCACCTTCGAGTCGTCCTCCATACTCTGAAGGACATTCAGTTGTATGCCAAATTTTCCAAGTGTGAGTTCTGGTTGAGTTCGGTTGCATTTCTAGGCCATGTGGTATCATCAGAGGGTATTCAGGTAGATCCCAAGAAGATTTCAGCAGTCAGAGATTGGCCTAGACCCACTTCAGCTACAGAGATTCAGAGTTTCTTGGGCTTAGCAGGTTATTATCGCTGGTTTGTAGAGGGCTTTTCATCCATTGCAGCCCCGATGACCAAATTGACTCAAAAGGGTGCCCAGTTCAGGTGGTTGGATGAGTGTGAGGCGAGCTTTCAGAAGCTCAAGACAGCCTTGACCACGACACCAGTGCTATTTTTGCGCACAGGTTCAAGGCAATATACCGTGTATTGTGATGCTTCACGGGTTGGACTTCGTGCAGTGTTGATGAAGGATGGCAAGGTTATAGCTTATGCTTCACGTTAGTTGAAGGTTCATGAGAAGAACTATCCAGTTCATGGTTTAGAGTTAGCAGCCATTGTTCATGCGTTGAAGATTTGGAGGCATTATTTGTATGGGGTGCCATGTGAGGTGTTCACGGATCATAAGAGTTTGCAATATTTTTTTAGGCATAAGGAGTTGAATATGAGGCAGAGGAGATGGTTAGAGTTGTTGAAAGACTATGACATTACCATCTTATACCATCCTGGGAAGGCCAATGTGGTGGCCGATGCTTTGAGCTGGAAGTCAGCCAGTATGGGTAGTCTTGCTTATATACCGGTCGGGGAAAGACTGCTTGTTTTAGATGTTCAGGATTTGGCCAACCGGTTCATGAGATTGGAGGTTTCTGAGACTGGCAGTGTTTTGGCCCATACTGTGGCCGTTCTCCATTATACGATCGTATCCGGTCCAGGCAGTGTGATGATGGTCATTTATGTGTTCTTAGAGATGCCGTCCGACACGGAGGTGCCAAGCAGGTCACAGTTGATGATGATGGAGTTTTGAGGATGCAGGGTCGTATTTGTGTACCTGATGTTGATGGCATTCGGGAGCTGATATTGCAGGAGGCCCATAGTTCCGAGTATTCCATTCATCCAGGCACCCCAAAGATGTACCAGGACTTGCGGCAGCATTATTGGTGGCGGAGGATGAAGAAGGATATTGTAGCATATGTAGCTCGGTGCTTGAACTGTCAGTAGGTTAAGTACGAGCACCAGAGACCCGGTTGTTTGATGCAGCAGATTGAGCTTCCCGAGTGGACGTGGGAGCATATCACCATGGATTTCGTAGTTGGACTCCCACGAACTCGGAGGGTGTTTGATTTAGTGTGGGTCATTGTGGATAGGCTGACCAAGTCAGCACACTTCATTCTTGTATCAATTTCGTATTCTTCGGAGAAGTTGGCAAAGATCTACATCAGGGAGATTGTTCGCCTGCATGGTGTGCCTGTGTCCATTATTTCTGATCGAGGTACTCAGTTTACCTCCCATTTATGGAGAGTATTTCTGCGTGAGTTAGGCACACGGGTTGATTTGAGCACATCATTTCATCCTCGGACGGACGGACAGTCCGAGCGTACTATTCAGATTTTGGAGGATATGTTGCAAGCATGTGTCATTGATTTTGGAGGTTCATGGGACCAGTTCTTGCCTTTTGCTGATTTTGCCTACAACAGCAGCTATCAGTCGAGCATTCAGATGGCTCTGTATGAGGCATTGTATGGTAGGCGATGTCGGTCGCAAGTTGGGTGGTTCGAGCCGGGAAAGGCTAGATTGTTGGGTTCAAAGTTAGTCCAGGATGCCTTAGATAAAGTGAATATTATTCAGGATAGACTTCGTACAGCCCAGTCCAGGCAGAAGAGTTATGGGGATCACAGAGTTCGTGATTTGGCATTTATGATTGGAGACCGGGTATTTCTTCGAGTTCGCCCATGAAGGGCGTGATGAGGTTCGGAAAGAATGGCATGTTGAGCCCTAGGTACATTGGTCCATTTGAGATTCTGGACAAGGTGAGAGAGGTGGCCTACAGACTTTCTTTGCCACCTAGTTTATCAGCCATGCAGCCGGTGTTTCATGTATCTATGCTTCAGAGGTATATTGCGGATCCCTTCATGTACTTGACTTTAGCAGTGTCCAGTTGGACAAGGATTTGACTTATGATGAGGAGCCGGCAACCATATTAGCTCGGCATGTTCGTCAGTTGATATCGAAGAGTTATCCTTCGGTTTGTGTTTAGTGGAGAGGTCAGCCTGTGAGGCAGCTACATGGGAGTCCGAGTTCGATATGCGGAGCCGATATCCCATCTTTTCCCCGAATTAGGTACCATTCTATGTCCGTTCGAGGACGAACGATTGTTTTAGAGGTGGAGATTGTGATGACCCAAAAGGTCATCCCGTGTAATTTTAGCTAAATCTGTGTTCCGAGGCCATGAAAGCCTCCTTTTATCTCACCTCGATATGCGTGTGCAGCCCGAGCGTGTAGCCGAGAAGCCGTTAAGTGGAGAATTGATAATGATGATTTTACATTAATTATTTGAGTAAAGTTGACATTGGTCAACATTTTTGGTAAACGGACCCGGACCCGAGATTTGACGGTTCCGGAGGGTCCGTAGGAAAATATGGGACTTGAGCATATGCCCAGAATCGAATTCCGAGGTCCCAAGTCCGAGAAATGAATTTTTAAAGAAAAGTGTTTTCTAAAAAATATAAAGGCTTTTGAAAATGGAATTTGATGTGAAACCTGTGTTATCATGCCCGTATTATGGTTCCGGAGCCCGGAACAACTTCAATATAACTATTATGTGTTATCTGTGAAATTTGGTAACAAACGGACTTGGTTTGGCATGTTCCGGATCAAAAATGGAAAAATTTAAAGTTTATGAAGTTTTTGAGAATTTCCACAGATTTTGAGGTTTAATTCGATGTTTATGATGTTATTTGGATGGTTTAATTAATTGATAAGTCTGTAGGATGTTTATTAGGTTGTGTGTGTATTTGGCTTTGAGCCCCGAGGGCTCGGGTGAGTTCCGGGTAGGTGTCGAAGTTCAAAAGTGGTGAAAAATCTGGTGTTTAATGCATTTTCTGGTGTCCAGGTATTTTACCCTATGCGAACACACTCAAGGGAGTGCGAACGCACAGGTTTATAACGGTCTGGGGGGTCTGGGTAGAAAATACTCTGTGCGAACGCACCATGTCAAGTGCGAACGCGGAGGGCTGTGTAGGACCTACTGTGGGAACACAAGGGTTGGGGTGCGAACGCGCAGGGGCAGAGGGGACCCGGGGGCTGGGTAGTAATTACCCTCTCCGAACGCGGAACTTAGCACGCGAACACATAGGCCACACCTGTTAACCCTGTGCGAATGCGGAGCTTTGGCCCTGTACACACTGTGTATTTTCGCCCAGTGATTTTAAGTGTGAAAAACACAATTCAATACGGGATTTTAACCATTTTTCACAACCCTCCTTCTCCCCCACACCCCATAGGCGATTTTGAAGTTCTTTTTACTCCATCGCTTCGTAGGTAAGTAATCTTAGATTCATTTTCTTCCATTTTTATCAATGATTATTAGATTCTATGTCTAAAATCATTAAATTAAAGGTAGAAATTGAGATTTTAGGTAGAGTTAGGGATTTTTGGATATTTAGGAATTTGACCTCGTTTTGAGGTCGGATTTCAAAACAAATTATATATTCGGGCTCGTGGGGGAATGTGTGATCGTTTTTGGTTCGAACCTCGTGTTTTGATCAAGCGGGCTCGGGGACGATTTTTGGGTTGAAGAATGATGGAAAATCTATAATTAGGCATTGAAATTGAATTGTTGAGAAATTATTGATGTTATCAAGGCATTATGTCTCGATAAGATTGTTTCGGAGTTGGGTTCGAAAGGAAAGGCCGTACTAGAGGCTTGATTTGGATTCTTTGAGCCTAGGTAAGTGTTTGGCCTAACCTTAGGTTGAGGGAATATGTGTTGAGTCCTAATTGCTATGTGTTTATTTCATATTCAATGTATATGTGAGGTGACAAGTACCTATATGTTGTTGTCAAGCATGACCGTGAGTCGGAAACTTACATTTATATGATATTTATCGGCTTTCATTATGTTTATGAGTTTAATATTAGTTGGATAGCTATTCATTGGGTGGAAATTCTTGGTGATGAGTATTGTTGAGTAGTTGATCGGTTGGGGAAATTTTTGTTGGATTATATACTTGTGTTGGATTGGTTATAGCTCTGTCCCTTGCCGGGACGGTATTATTCTTGTTGATTATTCCGTGAATTTAAGGTTTTTTATTGTTGATTTCATGACAATTGTTGTTTTTATATTGTTTATGCACGAGGGAACATTCCGTACCGAGCGTTTGTGAGGTTATGCACGAGGGGACATTCCGTACCGAGTGTTTATTTATTTATGGTACGAGGGGACATTCCGTGCCGAGTGTTTATTTATTTATTGCACGAGGGGACATTCCATGCCGAGTGATTGTGAGGTTATGCACAAGGGGACATTCCGTGCCAAGCGTTTATTTATTTATTACACGAGGGGACATTTCGTTCCGAGTGATTGTGAGGTTATGCACGAGGGGACATTTCGTGCCGAGTGTTTATTTATTTATTCATGCACGAAGGGACATTCCGTGCCGAGTATTTTTGGTGGGTTATAGCACGAGGGGACATGCCGTGTCGTTTCTGTTTATTTACTTGTTCAGAGTTGTTAATTCCTGCTATTATTTATTCATTTCAGTTGTTATCATATTCTGTAATTTCAGTGAATTGTTGCCCCATTTTCCCCAGCATGTTAGCTCTATTTTTGTTCTTATCTGTTATTTCTTGTTATTATTTCTTTATTACATTATTGAACTGTACATGTATTCGTTATTTGTCGTTTCTTAGCCTCGTCACTAATTCGCCGAGGTTAGGCTCGGCACTTACTCAGTACATGGGGTCAGTTGTACTGATGCTACACTTGCGCATCTTTATGTTGTGCAGATTACGGAGCCGGACCCAATGGACATTGAGCGAGGGAGTATCCTTCAGTCCACGATGACACCGAGGTAGTCCTGCAGGCGTCCGCAGGCCTTGGCGTCACCATCTATTTCTTTTCTTCTGTCTTATCTTGTATTTCTAGACAGCTACACTTGTTTATTTCAGACTCATGTTTTTAGTAAATCTTGGACTATCCGTGAAATTGTGACACCAGTTCTGGGGGTGTCTTTAAGGAAATTTCGTAAGATTTATTATTTAAGTTGTTGAATTTCTTATCTTCCGCATTTCTAATTATAACTGTTCTATTTTACCATTGTTATTTCAATTGTCTATAATAAAGGGATAAATGTAATAATCGAAACGTTGACTTGTCTGGCGAGTTCAATGTTAGACGTCATCACAACCTGAAGGTGGGATTTCAGTTCGTGACATTCAAGCTTTTAATTTTTTTTCCATGTCTAACGTAAGAGCATGTGTCAGCTTGTTTTGCCATGCATCTTCTTTAAATGTGCTGGGATTTCTCGTACAATAATGTCATTGTCGGAAGTTTTTTTAATAGAATAATATTGTTAAAGATTCTAGATTTTTTTTTAAATCCTCTTTATCGTGGCACAATTGCTTATTGTACATTCCTTAGGTTGGAACATTTTGAAGACTTCTGTCGATTAGAGGAGAATTCATCAAAACAAAAAGAAATGTGCAAGCAGAAAATTATTTTGTTTTAAATAATCATGCATAAAAAAAAAATGCAATTACAATTATATCTCTTTACTGAAAGAAAGGTGCAAGCAGGAATAATCTTGGGAATCTTACAAAAATGTCCAAAAAAAATCCCAACTTACTAACGTATAGCATTAATTATAAACTTACCAAAATTAGTCAAGCACATATAAAAATTAAAAATTTAAAAAAATAAGGTTCTTTCTCTTCAAAAATCATACACAAAGATCTCTTTCCCATATTTTTAAGTGTGAGTAGCAACATAAGATGCAAGACGGAAATGATATTTCATGAATGAGGTAGCAATAAGGTGATGAAATACAAAAAAATTATATATACAAGATTCTAAATATTTAAGCAAAAAAGGATTTCCTTCGATGGGTATGGTTGAGATTCATTGAAAACATATAGATGCGTCAATATACAAAATTTGAGGAAGATTCAAGGTGATTTGGACTGAATTAGTATCAAAATTTATAGTTAAAATCGAGTTCAAAAGTTATTCTGCGACACATGTATCACACATGTACCAGACATGTATCTCGCATGCAGGTATACATGGATACATATGCGATTAGGGGTGTACAAAGAAAATCGTGAAATGACACCAAACCGATAATCCAAGTCAAACTGGAAAAGAAAACCTGATGTGGTTTGATTTGATTTGATTTGGTATTGGAATATAAGACCATAATTGGTTTTGTTTTAACTAAAAAAAGTCAAACTGAAACCAAACCAACCCGATAGTACATTTATATAATTTTTAAAAATATTTTATACGTATAAATATTTATTGTAATGTAGTTTATAAATATTTCTTAAACTTTTTCATAATTTTATCTTATAACGTATAATTTCAAGTTTAGATTTAACATTCTTGAATGGTAAATAAGTTTTATAGCCCATAAACAAATGAAATTCAATTCAATAATAGGAATGACGATAGTGTTGGATAATTATTTTAGTGTTACATTGAATTATAATGAAAATGCATAACCTAGTTTATCTTTTTCCTTAGTGCTTACTTATGTAATTAATATTAGTACCTATTAGCTATACTTGTTTTAGCATGACCTATATAGTATGTTTAGATTATGTTACTTTTCATTATGCCTTATTAATTAGCAATATTTATTTTATGTAATTTATTATTTTATCTTTTTTATTGAATATTTTAGTATAATTCTATGACTTATCTCATATTATTGAGTTAGTTCCATGGAAACACATTATATGGTTGTAGCACAAGTTACATATTTAATTCTATGAAGACTTTACTAGAAAAAATTCTAAAACTTGAAAAACCCGAGAAAAACAGAGATTGAAACACTCAACTTTGTTCGTTTGGTTTGATTTATAAATTTAATTACCTGACACCATTGATTTTGTTTTGATAGTTGAAATCTTTTTCTCGGTTTGACTTGGATCATCGGGTTGGTGCAGTTTATCGATTTGATTGTATACCCCTAGTTAAGATTGAAGATTGGTTTTAAATGCAATTGAATTAAATGTATTATTATTTTAAATTAAAACTTACTTAAAATAGTTTTAGAACATCAAGTTGAACCTTTTCGACCCAAAAAAAAGTAAATAAAAACTTGAATTCTTTCGAAGAAAGAACAACAAGATGTCAAATTACTAATTCAATATTTTTGTAAACCCACTCACCTCTTGATTTGGTGAACTAATTAACCATTGGAAGAAGTTGTGTCATTGTAGCCATTACCACTTATGTTGAACACAAACTTATAGGTCTATGTTGAGCCACAGAGATAGAACCTTTAAGATTAATGTTTGGTTCCACTCTAAAATTAAATGTCCTGAATGAAAGAAACTTCTAACAACTTGACAAACATCTTTACCAAATAACAACCAATGCGTTTGAAGAACTCATTTCATGCTAATATACATCAAAGTAATTAAAGTTTTGCTCCATTTTGGAATTAAATGTCTTTGACGAAAGAAACTTCTAACCATTTCACAAACATCTTTACCAAATAGCAACCAATGAGTTTGAAGAACTCATTTCTTGCTAAATGAAAACCCATATAAGGAGCAAATTCAATTATTCTTTTGACAAAATACCCTCCCTACCATTTCAAAATGCAGTTCTTCAACTTGGTTTCCATTTTTCTGTTTGTATCGTCTCTTTTGATATTTAGGAGATGGAAGAAATCAAATAGCCAAAGCAAAAGATTGCCTCCAGGTCCATGGAAAGTTCCTTTTCTTGGAAGCATGTTACATATGCTAGGTGGACTTCCACACTATACCCTACGAAATTTAGCCAAAAAATATGGACCACTTATGCACCTTCAATTAGGAGAAATGTCTGTAGTTGTAGTTACTTCTCCTGAGATGGCAAAAGAAGTACTAAAATCCCATGACCTTGCTTTTGCATCTAGGCCTAAACTTGAAGCCGTTGAGATTATTGGCTATAACGGGACAGACATTGCCTTTTCTCCCTATGGCGACTACTGGAGACAAATGCGTAAAATTTGTGTCTTGGAATTGCTTAGTGCAAAAAATGTCCGATTGTTCAGTTCGATCCGAAGTGATGAAGTTTGCCGTCTCATTGAATTTTTTCGATTATCTGCCGATGAACCAGTTAATGTAACAAAAAGGATATATTTATTCGCAAGCTCTATGTTATTGAGATCAGCGTTTGGGAAAGTAGTCAAAGAGCAAGACGAATGTATACGACTAATCAAAGAAGTTTCACAATTACTAGGAGGGTTTGATGTGGCTGACATATTCCCTTCACAGAAGTTTCTTCATATGCTCAGTGGAAAGAAAGGTAAAATTATGTATCTCCAACATAAGATAGATGCTATTGTTGAGAATATCATCAATGAGCACAAAGAAAATCTTGCAACTGGCAAGATGAATGGTGAATTAGGTGGTGAAGATTTAATTGATGTACTGTTAAGACTTATGAAGGATGGAAGCCTTCAATTTCCAATCACCACTGACAACATCAAGGCCATTTTTATTGTAAGTACTATATATAATGCATATATATATATCTACCCTCATTATTATTCAAGTATGCATGCACTTGCATTTTTAAATTGCATGATCATTTTTGGTACATAGAGAGTTGATCATATAGTGGCAAGCAGAGGACTTAATAAAATTTTACACACTAAAAAGGTTACAATAAAAAACTATGTCAGCCACCACAATTTAGTATTTCTAGGGTAGTGAAATAATATCTAAATATCATATATTAGAAGACAATTTTGGCCTTGAAGTTAAATTTTTTTTTAATATTTCAGTAGAAATTGGTGAAAAGATTATAAAGAAAAATAGCTAGCATTCGTGACATATATCAAACTTGCACATAAATGCAGGACATGTTTGGTGGTGGAACAGAAACTTCATCATCAACCGTTACTTGGGCCACGGTAGAAATGATGAAGAATCCAAGTATACTCATCAAAGCTCAAGCTGAGGTAAGAGACGCCTTTAAAGGTAAAGAAACTTTCGATGAAAATGATGTAGAGGAGTTGAAATACGTAAAGTTAGTCATTAAAGAAACTTTTAGACTCCATCCTCCACTTCCACTGTTGATCCCAAGAGAATGTAGGGAAGAAACAAATATAAATGGCTATACCATTCCTTTAAAAACCACAATCATGGTTAATGTTTGGGCGATGGGAAGAGATCCAAAATATTGGGTTGATGCAGAAAGCTTTAAGCCTGAGAGATTTCAGCATAGCACTATGGATTTTACTGGTAATAATTTTGAATATCTTCCCTTGGGCAGTGGAAGAAGGATTTGCCCTGGAATATCATTTGGTTTAGCTAATGTTTATTCGCCACTGGCTCAATTATTGTACCACTTTGATTGGAATCTTCCTACAGGAATCACTCCAAGTGACTTGGACTTAGCTGAATCGGCTGGATTAGCTGTTCTTAGAAAGAGTGACTTTTATTTGATTGCAACTCCTTATCCACCTTCACCGGAGTAATTTGGTGGCATCAAAAATGTTTTAAAGTTATCTTTTCTTCTTATTTACTTATCACCCTCTCCATTGTACTTTCTCTCCTGTTGTGCTTTATGTTTTTACTTGTTTATATTGCTTCTGTCTTATCTATAGAAAATGTATCATTACAGTTTTACATAGAGAATTTCAAATAGATATTGTTCTCTGTTAAAATTTGGAACGTAATGAATGGGGTCGCACTACAACAACAACATACCCAGTAAAATTCCACTAGTGGGGACTGGGGAGAGTAGAGTGTACGCAGACCTTATCCCTACTTCGAAAAGGGCAGAAAAGCTTTTTCCATGAGACTCTCGGCTCAACAGGAGAGGCAATAATATCATAAAAGAAATAAGAGAAAAGACATGTAACAACAAAAGATATCAGAAAGAAAATAACCACAACAAATAAGTGAAAGGACAATAACACAAAACTATGCAAAACAACAATGTGAATACAACAAAGACTGCTAACTAACCTAAACGAAACTCTATCAGACTACCCGGTACAAAGAGGGAAGAACACTTGACTACCCCCTAGCCTACCACACTAATGCTTGACCTCCACATGTTCCTATCAAGAGCCATGTCCTCGGAAATCTGAAGCCGCGACATGTCCTGCCTGATCACCTTGCCTCAATACTTCTTAAGCCGCCCTCTGCCTCTTCTCTTACCTGCCAAAGTCAACCGCTCATACCTCCTAATCGGTGCATCTAGGCTTCTCCTCCACATGTGTCCGAACCATCTAAGTTGCGCTTCCCGCATCTTGTCGTCCACGGGAGCCACGCCCACCCTCTCCCGAATATCTGCATTATGAATCTTATCCAGCCTAGTGTGCCCACACATCCATCTCAACATCCTCATTTTTGCTACTTTCATCTTCTGGATATGTGAGTTCTTGACTGGCCAACACTCAGCTCTATACAACATGGCTGGTCTAACCACCTTTTATAGAACTTACCCTTGAGTTTCGGTAGCACATTCTTGTCACACAGGACTCCAGACACTAACATCCATTTCATCCACTCCACTCCTATACGGTGCATAATATCCCGTCGATCTCCCTATCTCCCTGAATAATTGACCCTAATACTTAAAACTTTCTCTCTTGAGAATGATCTGTGAGTCAAACCTGACTTCCACGTCCGCTTCCTAATTACATCCCCATATAAGAAATATAAACAAATGCATCGTTATATTCTATTATGTTCGTCATCCCAATCCCCAGATTTTATTGCTAAGATGTGTTTCATAAGCTAAAATGAGTTTTGAAAGTTGAATTACTTTCATTTAGGGTTGACTATATAAATATTGCCTCAAAGTTAGCACCAATTTTTATTTAAACACTCTGACTTAGACTTGGTCTAGTTGGACACTACAACGTAATATCAGTTAAAGTGTACTTCACCAATAGTAATCTAGCAAAACATTCAATTAGAAAAATGCCACGTGACTTTTGATTAATTAATCCAATTATATTTTTTGAGAAAACAAAAAGAAAAAAAGGACACATTTGTAAAAGTATTCTTAGTCCCTCTCTTCACTTTCAACGCTAACCCCCTTCCCCCACCCCACCCTACCCCCACCCACACCCACACCCAAGGCGATCTACTTCTTAATCCACCATGGTCATCTTATTCCTCCCTCACCCCTCAACACATACTTACCAGTTTTTAGAGCGCCAAATAAATATATAAAATCAAAACCTCCGAACTGAATCGAGGAACTGCTCGATTGAAGGTGAGAAGATGATGAACCAGATGGTTCTAGAAAGAAGGTTTCACTAGAGAGCATATGAGCTGAAAATTATTTCAGTAATCTGTGTTGTAAAATGAATACAATGACATGTTTTTAATATATATATATATATATATATATATATATATATATATATATATATATATATATATATATATATATATATATATATATATATATATATATATATATATANTATACACTATGCCTAACAACTACACTCATCAATCTTACTGCCTCCACTAACTTTCTAACAACGAATCCTATAATTAGTTATAACTAACTATCCAACTAACTCACGTGACTGTCATGTGTCATTCCTCTCTTCAATACTCCCCCTCAAGTTGGGCGGTGCAAATAGATTGAGCACTCCTACCTTGCTCATTAAGTACCGTGTTTCGATCTTCCTAATGCCTTTGTGAACAAATCCGCCTCTTGGTCCTTAGACATCACATACTTGGTTTTGACAATCCCTTGTTGAATCCTCTCTCTGATGAAGTTTAGGTCTATCTCTATGTGCTTTGTACGCTCGTGAAATATGGTATTTATAGCAATTTGAATTGCTGCTTTACTGTCACAGTGTAGCTCCACTGGCAGTTCAACTTCTGCACCCAGCTTTTTACAAGGTCCTGTCAACCATGAAATCTCTGCAACTCCTGCTGCCATGCTCCTGTACTCTGCATCTGCTGAGCTCCTTGATATTGTGCATTGTTTTTTGGACTTCTATAGCATTAATGAATTTCCCAATTTCATCACATATCCTGCTACTGATCTCCCGAAAACTGGACATGATGCCCAATCAGCATCACAAAAAGCTGTTAACTTAGTGGACTGTTTAGAGCTCATCAACAAACTAGGAGCTCCTTTGATATACCTGACAACCCTTATAGCAGCTTCCATGTGGGATTTCTTTGGACAATGCATGAACTGACTTAACACTTGAACTGCATAGCATATATCTAGTCTAGTCATAGTGAGGTATAGTAGCTTTCCAACTAATCTCTGTGTCATGACCCCAAAGTCACTAGTCGCGATGACACCTAGCCTAACCCACTAGGTAAGCCAACTAATAATTATCCAGTTTCAATTATATTAACAAGGCAATTAAATGAAAGTAATTTACTGAATTTTATACATTTTCCAAGGACTTGTCGTACAAATCATGAGATTCTAGGAATAGTGTTTACAAAATTGAAATGTAATAAATAAATGGTCTATTGGAAAAGTACATAACAGAGTTTCATAATCTAAGGCTACCCCGCAGAAAAGAGTTTCATCAGGGACGCGAGTACATCTTCAAATCCATCAACCAACGAACACAACAACAACAACAGCCAACATCTGCACGCAATGTGCAAAAGTGTAGTATCAGTACAACAAAGGCCTCATGTACTGAGTAAGTAACCAACCTAACCTTAGGTTGAAAGAAGTGACGAGCTATCACAAGGTCGGGTCCAATACGATATTCTACAACAGTTCACAATAGCATAATACAAGTAATAAAAGGGGTATCTCAGAAGTAAAATGCTCAACTCATTCACAATTCCAGAAAATAGGCATGCTTTTCAAATATCTTAGTGATAACTCAAATCTTTTCCCAAAAATGCCGAAGTATAGGTAAGTTTGAAAACTGTGATTTTTTCCAAAATCATTTCAACAATAAATAAGATGTTTCATTTCTTTACTACATAACAAGTAGCTATCAAACCTATCGAGTATCTTCATGGAGAGCCAATCGTTCGATGGAAAAAGCAAGAGGTAAGGAAATCCATTGCCCAACAAGGTTTGAATCTGGCAGTATTGGGTAAGTTTTCTTATGGAAGGCCTGGTATTCATGATCTACGTAAAGTTTTTCCAATCCAGTGTGAGTTGAAGGGTCCTTGTTCAGTTGGGCTTGTTGAGGACAGTCATGTATTAATTAAGCTATCATTGATGGAGGATTATATTAATCTCTTGTCCAAGCCTGCTTATTATGTGAATATTCAGAATATGATGTGGCAGATGAGATGTACCAAGTGGAATCCTTGGTGGAAGGCAGATGAAGAAACACCAATAGCCATAGCTTGGATATCATTTCAAGACTTACCACCTAATTTCTTTGGTTGAGAGTTTGTATTCTCTTTAGCTAGGGCAGTTGGTAGGCCATTACATGTTAATTTGGCTACTCAGAATGGTACACGACCAAGTTGTGCAAAGGTGAAGGTTGAGGTGAATCTGCTAGCCTCATTACCTCAAAGAATCAAGATTATTGAAGAAGAGGATGAAACTGGGCCTGAGGAGTCTAAGTGGATCAAAATAAGGTATGACTATATGCCAAAATATTATAAGTCATGCAAGAAGCAGGGCCACAAAGAAGAGGAGTGTTGGATAGTCAACCCAGAATTGCGCAGGATGGATGATCGAGGATATCAAGGGAAGAAGGAAATTGGTGAGGTTCAAAACAATGAGAAGGCAGTGGTGGCGAGTAGTGGAATTACTGGCACTGCTGCTTACACAACTAAGGTGTTAGCAAGTGGGAAGGTGTTTGGGTAACCAATGGCTAATCAGGAATGGATGCAAGCTCGGAAAATAAATACCAAAGAGACAAAAGGGGTTATATAATTGAGGTCAGTCAAGGAAAGGAGGATATCAATCTTAAAGGAAAGGCCAAAGTTGAAGAAGTGGTAATCAGGAACAAGTTTGATGCATTGATAAATGAAGACAAGGATATAACTACATTAATGATCAAGGATAGAATGGGGGAGGAAGGTAACAATGGTACAAGGGAAGATCAAGGAGAAAAATATGCCAGTGATGAGAAGGAAAATATTTATGGGAATAAAATTTCTAATCCTTTGTGTTCAGGGATTAGGATTGAATTTCTTAATCCAATTGCTGAAAGAAAACAAGCTGAGCTAAAACGAGTGAAGAAGGAAGCAGTGGATAAAGTCTTGGAAAAGGTAAAATCTTGATAATCTTGACAGTTCCTCTCCTACAAAGGAACCTCAAGATACATCTCTTATGACTGATCCTAAACCAATAGAGTCTAGGAAGGAGGAAGAGGCTAGAAAGGAAGCTACTATTGATTGGGTGCATAGAAGGTTTGGGACGAGTAAGGAAGAGTTAAGACAAGGTAATGTTGCTACCAATCAATCTTGCCAAGAAATACCATAAAAAACGTATGAAGATACTGGAGATCAGAAGGTTGGTATTGAAGTGAATTCAAAGAAGCCATTTTGGAGTGATGAAGTAGAAGTAATGGAAGATCCACTGGAGAATATAATTGAAGATGAAGTGCAAGGTATCAAAACTGACAATGTTGATGAAGCTAAAGTAAACCCTAGCAGTTCTAAAACTAGGGTTGATTGTAGTTTAAGTTTTATAGACCAACAATTAGTGAATGCTTTTGGGAATAATAAAGGGTTAATTAAAGGTGTAGAAAACCAAGTTTGATCAGTTTCAAAGATTCAGAGTAAGAAGGGAGGCAATGGAACAGTAAATTCTTGGGATGTTTTGGCTTATGTTGATGGAGCTCTGTATATGCATTGATGAATGAGAAGTTTGGGAATGTTCATATGGAGGTACAAAATGATACAGTGTGCAAAGACCAACAATTAGACCATGGGAAAGGGGCTGATCTCAATGGAACAGTAACACAGGCAGTTTCTGCAAGTTTTGTTACAGTGAACCCTAGGTTGGATGATATTTATGAACTTCAATTCAAAAAGATGCAGGAAAACATAGGGGTTATGGAAAGGAGTGGTGAGCAATATGAAGCAGGTATGACACCTTATGAACCAGGTGGACATGCCATAGTTTCTAAAGAAGCTGGGAATTGTGATGCATTGCCATGGCATGTTCATCTGGAACTGGAGCTCCTCTACAAATTAAAGTTAATGTGCCATTGAAGTCTCCTAATCAGGTGTTGCATGATCTCATAACTCATAAGGAAATTCCAATGGAGATTCAAAATGTGTTGGTCGAACAACAACAACAATTTGAAGATGATGGAGATGGTGAATCCACGACTGAAAATTTCAAGGAAGTAATGATGGAAGGGGATGTATCTCATAGGGCAGCTTCTAGAAGTGGGAAGAAAGGAAAGAAGAACCAACAAAAAGAGCAGCAACAACCTATAAGGATTATGCCCAGGAGGGCAGCTTCATTATCCAAATAATGATGATTAAGACACTCATTTGGAACATAAGGTCTGTAAAAACTCAACAGGCCTTTCCTAGAGTGATTAATATGAATAGTGAGCATAATTTTTGTGTTGTCTCATTAACGAAACCTTTTCAAAAGAAAGGATTCATTAATAGATATAGAAGAAAGATGACTATGGAGACTGCTTATGCAAACATTAATGGGAAAATATGGTTATTTTTTTATTCAATAGTAGAATGGGAACTGGTGGAGGATACTGAACAACAAGTCACTGTGAAAGTGTTGCATCATGAGTTGGGACAGCATATGATGATGACATTTGTCTATGCTAAGTGTTCAGTAATGGAGAGGCTAGAATTGTGGGATCATTTGTATTATTTAGCAAGTGACATAGAGTTGCCATGGTTGGTAGGAGGAGATTTTTATGTAGTGTTGCATGAAGATGAGAAGATAGGGGGACTGCCAGTGCATCCTCCTGAATATGAGGACTTTGCCTTTTGTGTTAACTCTTGTGGATTGTTTGAACAAGGGTACGAAGGGAGTCCATTTACATAGTGGAATGAGAGGTCTAATGCACAGTGTATATTCAAGAGGCTGGATAGAATTTTTGTGAATCTCCCTTTTCAAAGTGGAGCAGGGACACTTCTGGAGATATATTCAAGCAGTAGGCTATCTTGGAAGACATAGTTAAGGTCAAGGAGATGTTGTTTGAGGAGGAGCCAAAAATTGAACATAGAATTGTTCTACAAAGGGCTCAATCAGAGTTGAAGAAACATCTGAGCATTGAGGAGCAATATTGGAAGCAAATGCTAGTATGAATTGGTTTGCTGAAGGGGACAGGAACACTAGTTTTTTTCACAATCATGTGAATGGAGAAAGAAAGAAACTGCAATTGAAGAGGATACAAAATGCTAGTGGGATATGGGTTGAAAGTCAAGAGCAAATGGTTGATGCTACAGTGGAGTTCTATAGAAGACAATTCTCCAATGAAGGTGATACCTCTGATTTCTCCTTATTAAATAATGTACCATCCATGGTTACATTGGATAAGAATATGGAGTTAAGTAGGTTTCCAAAAGTTGAAGAAGTGAAAGGGGCTGTATTTAAAATTAGTGGGGATAGTTCTAGTGGTCCTGATGAATTCACTGGTTTATTCTATCAATCTTGTTGGGATATTGTTGGTAGAGACATACACGATATGGTTATGCATTTTTATGGGGAGAAACATTACCAAAATACATAACACACACTAATCTAGTTCTATTGCCAAATAAGCTTAGAGTGGAGACTTTTTCTGACTTAAGACCTATCAGTTTGAGCAATTTTGTTAACAAGGTGATGGCTAGGGTTCTACATGACAGGTTGGAGAATTTTCTGCCATAACTGATATCTCTTAATCAATCAAGATTTGTGAAGGGTAGGAGTATATTTGAAAACATCCTATTGACACAAGAGATAGTGACAAATATAAGGCTAAGGGGGAAGCCAGCTAATGTGGTAATTAAGTTGGATATGGCTAAGGCTTATGACATGGTCTCATGGAAATATTTTCTTCATGTGTTGAGAAGGATGGGATTCTCAGAACACTTCATTAACATGGTTTGGAATCTGGTGTCAAACAATTGGTATTCTGTATTGGTGAATAGACAAGCGTCAAGAGTTTTGAAGTCTACTAGAGGTGTGAAACAAGGTGATACCTTGTCTCTAGCCTTGTTCATATTGTCAGCTGAGGTGTTATCAAGGTCCCTGAACAAATTGTTTGAGGATAAATCCTTTGTAGGGTTTGGAATGCCTAAATTGTCAGATCCTTTGAATCATATAGCTTATGCTGATGATACTATTATATTTGCATCTGCTCATCCTCCATCTTTGAGCAAAATAATGAAACTGTTGAGAGATTATGAGAAAGTTTCTAGTCAGATGATAAACAAAGCTAAGAGTTCCTACTACATGCATGCTAAGGTGGGTCATGGAATTTCTCAAGCAGTGGGGGATATTACTGGTTTCACACGAGGTAAATTCCCTTTTACATACCTTGGATGCCCTATTTTCAATACTAAAAGGAGAAAAGAATACTATGATGATCTTATCAAGAAGGTGAAAGATAAGCTGCACTCATGGAAATGCAAGTTGTTATCATTTGGGGGTAAAGCAACACTTATTTCTAGTGTATTGAAAAGCATACAAGTTCATATGCTCTAAGTTCTGGACCCTCCAAAGAACATTTTAGAACATCTCCATAGGTTGTTTCCAAGATTTTTCTGGAACACAAAGGAGGAGGGAAGAAGCAGGCACTGGGCTTCATGGCAAAACCTATGTCTACCTAAAGAAGAAGGGGGATTGGGTTTCAGATCCTTACATGATGTCTCTAAGGCATTGTTTGCTAAGCTTTAGTGGAGGTTTAGAACTACAAAGTCACTATATTCCAACTTCACGTGGAACAAATATTGTAAGAAGGAGCTGCCTACAGTAGTTCAGTTTAGAGAAGGATCCCATGTTTGGACGAAAATACTAAATGCTAGGGAGGATGTGGAGCATGAGATTCTATGGAAGTTGAATAGTGGAACAACAAACATATGGAATGAGAATTGGGCAGGTTTGGGAGCACTATATCATGTACTTCCAGAAGGTTTTCATATCAATTAAGATCTTCAAGATGTATCAGAATTAACTCAGGAAGGAATATGGGATGAGGAGCTACTTGAGAAAAACTATACGGAGTCCAATGTACATTATGAGGGATGCGAGGAACAATGAGACAACGCATACTGGATGCCAACCCCATCGGGTAAGTTCAGTGTGAGTAGTGCTTGGCAGATTCTAAGACATAGAGCTAATCTTCAAAATGAATTCAAGCATGTGTGGATAAAAGGATTACCATTTAAGGTTTCTTTTTCCTTATGGAGACTGTGGAGGGGGAAAATTGCTACTGATGACACTTGGAGAAGACAAGGGCAAATTGTGGTGTCTAAATGCTGGTGTTGTCACCAGCCACAAGAGGAACCATTGAGCACATATTCCTCACTAGTGTTACTGCCTCTAAAGTGTGGAATTTATTTATGGGAGCTGCAGGAATCACAATGCCATTGGTGCAATTGAAGCAAGTCATCAGACACTGGTGGAATGCACAGTGTTGTCCTAAACTAAAACCATTGTTTCAAGCTGCTCCAACTATTATTACTTGGGAACTTTGGAAGAAGAGAAATGTAGGAAAACATAGAGGTGCAGTTTCTACACACAGGGTGATCCATGAAGTAAATAAAACATTACATTACTTGGCAAGGGTGAGGTATGGTTGGTTACCTAATATTCCTTTGTTATGGCCAGATATGTTACAATACTTTGAAAGATACAAGCCTGTTATAATTACAAGGAGAGTCACATGGCAGCTTCCTTTCCGAGGGTGGTACAAATGTAATAGCATCAAGGGGTAACCCAGGTCCTAGCTCACTAGGATTCTGTGTGAGGAATGATGAAGAAGATCTAGTTCATGCAAAGGCAGTCGACCTGGGGGAGACAACAAATGTAGTAGCAGAAGCTATGGCCATTGTTCAAGGGCTGGAATATTGTGTAGAACACAACCTTCACCCCCTCATCTTGGAGACATATTCATTGGTGATGAAGAAGGTGATTGAAGGGGATTGGGATCCTCATGGGCTATTGTTCAGGATGTGAAGAGGATCAAGGAGATGAAGGAAAACTTCAATGTGATCTTCCAGCATGTGTTTAGAGAAGGAAACTCAGTGGCGGATTTTATAGCTAACATTGTTTTTTCTTTCGTAGGTATATCTGAATTTCACTCATTTTCTGAACTGCCTTGTGCAGGGAGGAGTTTAATAAATCTTGACAAATTCCAAATTCCTAATCTTAGGGTAAGAACAGCAAAGAGGAGAGCACCAGATTAATGATATCATATGAATTGTTTATGCACCTACCTGCTTATCTCTTTTGGTTTGTATTGCGTTGTGTGTTATTAGGGTACATGTCAATGGTAGTAGCATGGTCACATGCTCATTCTGGCAGTATCTTGATAGTTCACAAAAGTTATAGGAGAAGAAAGTTATGGATGGTGCATCATTACACTGACCACTTCAGCACACCACTCAGACTACTTCAGCATAATTCAACACACTTCAGCAGACTACTTTAGCACACTTCAACAGACTACTTTAGCACAATACTCAGACCACTTCAGCACACCACTCAGACTACTTCAGCATAAGTCAGCACACTTCAGCACAATTTAGCAGACTATTTCAGCACACTTCAGCAGACTACTTCAGCACAAATCAACACACTTCAGCACATTTCAGCAGACTACTTCAACACACTTTAGCAGACTACTTCAGCACACTTTAGCATATTACTTCAGCACAATGCAGCACACTTCAGCTCACTGCAGCAGACAACTTCAACACACTTCAGCAGAATTCTTCAGCAAACTACTTCAGCACACTTCAGCCCACTTCAGCATATTGGGTTTGTTTTAAATTGTGTGTTGTTAGGGTACATTGGATGTATCTTAATAGTGCACAGGAGTTATAGGAGAAGCAGGTTATGGATGGTGCAATATGATATTGTGATGAGAAGTCCAAATGTGAAAAATCTAGCTGATCTTGAGCTTATAAGTTTCTAGACATTGGTATTGCACTTCCCAGTGGTATTATCATGGTTTCATGCTCCACCTGGGGGTGTGATGACAATGTGCAGAACAAGCCATACTAAGGAAGATGATTTTGATGGATAAGAGCTCATTAGATCAATCGATTGGTGTAGTTGTTTTGAGTCCACATTTGCCTTTGGAATGCATACCCTGGCGCCTGGTGAGAGCTTTAGAGGTGCTACTTGGTATTTGCTATTGGCCTTTGGATTCACTTACACTGCCAGGAGATTGAATCTTTCAGCTTTGCATGTTGTAATAGTTGGTATTTCTATTTTTACATTATTAGCGTTTAAATTTGCTAGTAGCTTAGTACATTTTAGATTTTATTTGGGACTTCTTGTAATTTTTGGACCCTATTTTTTGGGATTTTTTTATATATATTAGCCACTGGTCTGCATGTCTAGTGGTATATTTGCTAAAAAAAAACGTCAAGAACGAAGATGGATTCATGAAATATAACCAAAATCGAGAAAAGAACACTTAGCCCAATTCATATGGTGAAAATTGCCTCCAAAAATTGTCTGAACCAGAGCTCCCCAACTCAAAATATGACCAAATGAACAAACTGTTGATATTAAGTATTTTTGCCCAGCTTTATTGCCTCGTTTTTGCGTGCCGAAAGATCCCAAAACTTACTTTTGATGCCTCCAATGGATTCATTGTGAAATTTCAGTCAAGATAGACTTTTGAATCACTCTATTTTACCTTATAATGAAGGAGATATGTTGGTTTCAATATTTGAAGATGTGCAGATTTTTAAATACGCAGTCAGTGGTAATTTCGTAATTAATCTAAAAAAAATCAAACAACCGAATTCTTAGTAAAATAACCATAAAATCCTCATACGATGTCCAAATTCGACGATTCTTTTGGCTATGGATCCGTAATTACGATACACATCTAATTCTTCAATCAAAACAGAAATCGAAGCTTATTTATTCAATATGATATCATTTATGCTTGAAGAAACGACATCGAAAAATAAGGAAACGAGCGCAACACACCCCAAACCTATCTGAAACTCACCCGAGACCCTCGAGACCCCATACGAACATACCAAAAAGTACCATAACATAACGCGAACTTACTCGAGGCCTCAAATCACGCATAACAACATTGAAACGACAAAATGCTCCTCAAATAAAACTTAATGAACATTCAACTTTCAAAAACTCACGCCAAAACATATCAAATCAACTTGGTATGAACTCAAATTTTTCACACAAGTCAGAATACATCATAAGGAACTACTCGTGCCCCCAAACTACCGGGCGAAGTGCAAGTGCTCAAAACCACTGGTTGGGTTATTACATTCTCCCCCACTTAAACATACGTTCGTCCTCGAACGTGCCAAGAGTTGTTAATCATCAAACCGCCATATAACCTTACTATGCACATACCTGGGGGTGATCCCACGTCACGCTATCCCATATAGGTCCGATAACACAATATAATCAAAATTTCTCAATTCAACCTAGCCAAAAGCCTTAGATTCAAATTTTTCCAACATCTGGAATTCCTTATAAGATCTGAATCTCATGACCTACACGCTGTATAAGCCTGAACAAGATGTACCAACCCGCATCTATAACACAAGCTACAATCACCGGGCATACAACATGACTCAAATACCTATAGCAAATGTCACGACCCAAAAATCCTAACTCAGGTCGTGAGGGCGCCCAACAGCGGGGTCAGGCAAGCCAACACTCAATTTACTAAGGGTTCTTTCTTATTTGATTAAACATTTCAACATATACTAAGTCTTAAAGTTTGAAACATAAATCAAAAAGGATAATTTAACTAGTTTTAATCAAAAACGATCATATTGAGGCCTGAGCTAATATATATACAGACCCGTAAACCATAATAACTACCATGTGTGTGTGCCAAGAACTAGTGTCACAAGTCCTACGGGCATACTAAAAGAATATAGAAAATATATAATAAACAGTCATACTGTTTGAAAGAAATAGACAGAAAATAAGCAAAAGAAACTCCATGGTGCTGTCGAGGATCGTCAGGAGAAGCATCTCACCGTGAAGTCAGGTTCAACTATAATCAGAATCGAGCTCCGGTCGGGTAACCATGTGCACCAGCCTCGGAACTTGTATAATTAAGTACAGAAGCGTATCATGAGTACATAAATAAATATGTACCCAATGAGTATCCCGTCTAATCTCGAAGAAGTAGTGACGAGAGGTCGACTTGATACTCACTAACGTCCCACAATATAATTAAACAGAATATGTTGAAAATGGTAGGCATGTAAAGGTAGTAAAAGAACAAATATATAAGGCACTAAAATCCAAGTAAATACTGGAAGTAAATAAACAATTACTACTTCATCTTCCCCCAAATATCTGTCAAATCAATATCCATTCAGTAAAAATTATCATGTGCATACGAGATAAGGACAACCGGTCTGAGCCATAAAAATAACCATGTATGTGCACTGCCGAGGGTCGAACCACCCGAACCATAAGTGCATCCTTGCCATGAAATAGTCATATATATGCACTGCCGAGGGTCGAATGGCCCGAACCATAAGTGCATCTTTCAATCCGCCGTGTCGTACGGCCCGCTCCCATGAGAGTGGGGGAAAATGACACTCCGCTCGCATAATGTAAATTGTGAAGCGGTCACATGCACACACAATATTCTTTTTAAAAATTAATTTCCATAATTAGCTCCTTAAAATTATAAAATTCCATAAATCTCTGGGAACCAATGCTACCTATCACATGAATTCATAACATATAATTCATTATGAGGAAGAACACAAGGCATGGTGTAGACCTAACTACCTGGACATAATAATAATAGCCGCTACGTAAGGACTCTCGTCACTTTGTGCTTACGTAGGCCCCACAAATATCACACATAGCATTTAAATCACCTACGGGGACAATTCCCTCTTACGAGGTTAGAAAGGAGACTCACCTTGCGTCGAACCTACTCTCTGGGCCAAGAATGCGCCCGAAACTCCGAACTCGTCACCCAAGGGCTCGAAACTAATCAAATGTTACGTAAATATATCAATTTATACTCAAAGCATGGAATTCTCCTACTATTTAGTCAAATTCATCATTCTTGAAGAAATACCAAAATCCAACCCCGGACCCGCATGGTCGGATTCCAAATATTCTCGAAGGAAACACTCACCCATAACCTAACGATTGTTAATATATGATTTTTGTATGAATTCATAGCCAATGCATAGGTAATTTGTTAAATTTTCAAAATCCCTAGGTTACTACCCAAATCCTTAATTTTTACTAATTAGGTAGTTAATTTAACTAGTAATTCATGCATTAAACTACTATTAGGGTAGAATTTACTTACCTTCAATAACTAGGTCGTTTGCCCCTCTTGAATGCTAAAAATCCCCCCAAGGAAGAAGGAGAAGATGAGGAAAAATGAATTAATCCCACTATAAAAACATACTGCCCAGTGGTTTCCTCTATGCAAACGCAGCCTGGGCAGTGCGTTCGCGATGCCTTAAATGACCAGGCCCACATGGGCCTTCTAAGAGAACGCGGAGGAAGCCCTGCGAACGCACAAGGTAAGGGGTAGCAGGGCTAGCCCAATGGCCGGACTCTATGCGAACGCGGGGAAGGTGTGCGAACGCACTAGGTCAGAAGCCCAACCCATCGCGATCGTGGTGCCTTTAGTGCGAATGCACGGGGCATGCCCCACCCCTGCCCAGTTCCTTCTTCGCGAATGTAGTAACCCCTCCGCGAACGCGGAGAAGGAAACGAGACCTGGAATTTCTGGTGTTTTGAAATTAGCTCTGAGGGGTTCGAAACTAACCCGAGCCCCTCGGGACCCCGTCCAAAGGCACTGGCAAGTCTGTATTCATGATACGGACTCGCTGAAATTTTTGGAACGTGAAAAACAACAAAACTAAGAATCTGACCCCAAAACCAAATTGAATCAAACTTTGATCTTTAAGTTCTAGAATCCGCTAACAATGCGCTGAACCGACGTATACTACTCGGAATGACACCAAATTTTGCATGAAAGTCATAAATGACATAACGGAACTATTCCCGATCTCGAAATTCTGTTCGGACCTCAATAACACAAAACACATCCCAAACCACAATATTAACGTAAGGAAATTCTTATTTCGATATTGGGCGCGGAAACACTATTGATTCATCCAAAACCCATTCTGAAAATACGCCCAAGACCGAAATCATCATACGAAGCTACCAGAACCGTCAAAACCCGATTTCGAGGTGGTTTTCTGAAAATGTTGGCCGAAGTCAAACTTGGCCTTAAAGGCCAACCTGAAGGAACCAAGTGTTCCAATATCGCTCTAAACGCTTCCGAATCCCGGACCACCCGCCCCCGCAAGTCATAAATCACAATAAGTCGCTATGAGAAGTTTTATTTAGGGGAACGGGGTCCGATAATGCAAAAAGACCGGTCGGGTCATTACATTCTCCACCTCTTAAACAAACTTTCGTCCTCGAACGGGTCTAGAATCACACCTGAAATGCTGAATAAGTGCGGATATCTGCTCTGCATGTCCTCCTCGGACTCCCAGGTTGCTTCTTAAACTGGTTGGCCCCTCCACTGGACCTTCACCACAGAAGCTCTCTTGGACCTCAACTGGCGATCCTGTCTATCAATAATAGCAGCTGGCTCCTCCTCCTAGCCCAACCTCTTATCCAACTGAATAGTGCTGAAATCAACAACGTGAGAGAAGTCGGCGTGGTACCTCCAGAGCATGGATACATGAAAGATCGGATGAACTCCTGATAAAATGGGAGGTAAGGCTAGCTCAAAAGTAACCTCCCCAACTCGCCCCAACACCTCGAAGGGACCTATAAACCTCGGGCTCAACTTGCCCTTCTTCCCAAACCTCCTAATACCCTTCATCAGCGGGACCTTCAACAAAACCTTGTCTCCCTCCATAAATGATACATCACGCGTCCTCTGATCCGCGTAACTCTTCTGTCTGGACTATGCTGTGTGGAGCCTCTCCTGAATCAACTTTACCCTATCCAAAGCATCCCTCACCAGGTCGGTGCCATATAACTTAGCCTCGCCAGGCTCAAACCACCCGATAGGAGAACGACACCGCTGACCATACAAAGCCTCAAATGGAGCCATCTCGATGCTGGAATGATAACTATTATTGTAAGCAAACTCGGCCAAAGGCAAGAACTGGTCCCACTGACCTCGGAAGTCAATCACGCATGCCCTGAGCATGTCCTCCAATATCTAAACTGTATGCTCTGACTGGCCATCAGTCTGAGGGTGAAATGTTGTGCTGAGGTCTATCTGGGTACCTAACCCACTGTGCAATGATCTCGAGAAATGCGAGGTGAACTGAGGACCTCGATCTGATATAATGGACACCGGCACACCGTGCAACCGGACTATCTCTCGAATGTAGATCTGGGCTAACCTCTCAGAAGTATATGTATTAGCTACATGAATGAAATGTGCCGATTTGGTCAATCTATCTACAATGATCCAAACCGCGTCAACCTTCCGCATAGTCCGAGGCAACCCAACCACGAAGTCCATAGTGATGCGCTCCTACTTCCACTCTAGAATGGGCATCTGCTGAAGTAGGCATCCTGGCCTCTGGTGCTCATACTTCACCTGCTGTCAATTAAGTCACCTAGTCACATACTCTACAATGTCCCTCTTCATTTGCCTCCACCAGTAATGCTGCTTCAAATCTCGATACATCTTCGTAGCACCAAGATGAACAGAATACTGAGAACTATGTGTCTCCTCTAGAATCCTCTCCCTCAGGCCATCAACATTAGGAACACATAAACGGCCCTGAAGTCTTAGAACAACATCCTCGCCAATAGTAACCTCCTTGGCACCACCCCGTACCACTGTCTCCCGAAGCTCTGCTAAGCACGGATCATCGAACTGCCAGACCTTAATCTCCCCCAATAACGAAGACTGAGCAACCACATGTGCTACAACTCGGTGAGGCTCTAAAAGGTCTAATCTCACCAGGAGATTAGCTAAGGACTGAATGTCCAAGGCTAGAGGTCTCTCCTCTGCTGCAATATAAGCCAAACTACCCATAATCTCTGCCTTCTCGATCAAGGCATCTGCTACCACATTTTCCTTGCCCGGATGATAAAGAATGGTGATATCATAATCCTTCAACAACTCGAGCCATCTGCGCTGCCTCAAATTAAGATCTCTCTGCTTGAACAAGTTCTGCAAGCTGCGGTGGTCTATATAAACTTCACAGGACACCCAATACAAGTAGTGCCACCAAATCGTAAGAGCATGAACAATAGCCTCCAACTCTAAATCGTGCACAAGGTAATTCTTCTCATGAACCTTTAGCTGGCGCGAAACATAAGCAATAACTCTAACTTCCTGCATCAACACACATCCCAAACCAACGTGTGAAGTGTCGCAATACACTTTATGCATCCCCGAACCGGAAGGCAATACCAGAACTGATGCTTAGGTCAATGCTGCCTTGAGCTTCTGAAATCTCGCCTCACACTCGTCAGACCATCGAAACGGGGCATTCTTATGAGTCAATCTAGTCAATGGGGCTGCAATAGAAGAGAACCCTTCAACAAATCGGCGGTAATAGCCTGCTAGGCCCAAAAAGCTCTTGATCTCTATAGCTGAAGTAGGACGCAGCCAACTGTGAACTGCCTCAATCTTCTGAGGATTAACCTTGATACCCTCTCCAAATACCACATGCCCCAATAATGCCATGGAATCCAACCAGAAATCATACTTGGAGAACTTAGCATATAGCTTATGTTCTCGCAAAGTCTGAAGCACAACTCTCAAATGTTGCTCGTGCTCCCCCAGGCTACGTGAGTAAATCAAGATGTCATCAATGAAGACAATCACAAAGGAATCAATATACCGCCTGAACACCCTATTTATCAAGTCCATGAATGCTGCTGGGGCATTAGTCAAGCCAAAGGACATCACCATAAACTCATAGTGGCCATATCTAGTACAAAAAGCAGTTTTCAGAATATCTGAGGCCCGATTCTTCAACTAATGATATCCCGATCTCAAATCAGTCTTATAAAACACCCTAGCACCCTGCAACTGGTCAAAAAATCATCGATGTGCGGCAAATGATACTTTTTCTTAATGGTGACCTTGTTCAACTGGCGGTAATCAATACACATCTGCATGGACCCATCCTTCTTCTTCATGAATAGAACTGGAGCACCCCACAGTGATACACTCTGTCTGATGAACCCCTTAGCTAATAGATCCTCAAACTGCTCCTTCAACTCTTTCAACACTTTCGAAACCATACGGTACGGAGTAATAGATATAGGTTGGGTGCCTGTAGCTAAATCAATGCAGAAATCAATATCACGATCCAGAGGCATGCCTGGAATGTCTGAAGGAAATACATTAGCAAACTCTCGAACCACTCGACGGTGGTGTCCCGCACATAAACAAGATAGGCCAGACAACCCTTCTCGACCATATGTCGAGCCTTAAGGAATGAAATAATCCGGCTAGCTGCACTAACTGAGGAATCTCTCCACTCCAGCGTAGGCGACTCGGGCATGACTAAAGTAACTGTCTTGGCACGGAAATCTAGCACAACATGATAAGGAGATAGCCAATCCATGGCTAGGATAACCTCAAAATCGACCATGTCGAGCAATCAAAGGTCCGCTCTAGTCTCGAAACCATAGAATGTGATCACATAAGACCGATAGATCCGGTCTACCACCATAGAATCGCTCACAGGAGTGGACACATGTATAGGAGAACTCAAGGACTCACGAGGAGCATCTAGAAAATGAGCAAATAATTCTGAGACATATGAATAGGTGGATACCGGATCAAATAATACTGAAGCCTCTCTACCACATACTGAGATAATACCTGTGATCACGGCGTCTGAGGCCACTACATCTGATCTGGCCAGAATGGCATAGAATCTGGTTGGAGCACCGGAAGACTAAGCTCCACCAGGGTGAACAGGAGCTGACTGACACCCCCCCCCTGACTAGCCTCCACCTCTCGGACGACCCCTGCTGACCTGTCCTGCACCTCTAGGTGGCCGGACTGCTGGTGTTGGACCCATCGGCTGATAACCTGCACTGCGTTTCCCCTAAACTTGGGATAATGCCTCCTCATATGACCTGGCTCCCCACACTCGTAACAACTTCCAGGTACCATGGCGTGCTGCCCCGAAGAAGAACCCTGAATGGCCGAAGAGCGATGTGAGCCCTCTAGCATAACACTGAAGTAGGGGCTGGAGGATCTCGGATGACTGGGATAACCATGAGTGCATGGCAAGACAACTATGAAAATCTCCGCAAGCTCTCGCTATTAGTAGGTAGTATCATGAGTGCATGGCAAGACAACTCTGAAAATCAGGATTCATAGTCTGTCATTGACATCTGTCCATGCTCTAGCTGCTCAAACTGATACCGCAACTCTTCCCTCTCAGAGGGTGGGATATATCTATCCAGAAACATCTGCGTGAACTGCTCCCAAGTGACAGGAGGAGAATCTGCTGGCCTACTGAGAATATAGGACTACCACCACTTGCGAGCTCTTCCCTCTAACTGAAAGGTAGTGAAATCCACTCCATGGGACTCCAATATCTCCATGTTGTGCAGTCTGTCCCTGCAGCTGCCCACAAAATCCTGGGCATCTTCGCCTGGCTCACCCCCAAAGACTGGAGAGTGCAATCGATTCCATCTATCCAATAACTTTTGCGGATCGCCGTCCGCAGCTGGTCTGGGCTCAGGTGATGCTGCTGCACGCTGAACCCCACTCACGGGCAGTGTACCCAAGATATGATGTAATGCTGCTACCTGACCTGCAGCCTGGGCAGAGGAGTCCGGCTCCCCCCCCCCCCCCCCCCCCCCCCCCCCCCCCCCCCCCCACTNGCAGGATCTGCTGGAAATAAACCAGCCTACGACATAGTGTCCATAAACCGCATCATACGGCCCATGATCTCCCGGAAGCCTAATACCGTCATAAAGTCCACTGGAGTAGGATCTGCTAGGGGCACCTCACCTTGCTCCTCTATAGTAGGATCCTGTGGTGTTGGCGCAACTGGAATAGCTCTGGGATGCCCTCATCCCCTACCTCGAGCCGGTGCCCTCCCCTGGCCTCTGCCACGACCTTGGACAACGAGGGTAGCGGCCCTTCCTGGGTCTTGAACATCGGATGCACGCGTCTTCACCATCTGTGAGAGAATAGAAGAATGAGATTTAGTAAACCATCGACTGCACGATAGAATAAAAATAAGGAGAGGTTTCCTAACACCCTATAGCCTCCCGAAAATAAGTACAGATGTCTCCATACCGATCCGCAAGACTCTACTAGGTTTGCCCGTGACTTGTGACCTACGTGAACCTAGATCCTTGATATCATGTTGACACGACCCAAAAATCCTAATTAAGGTCGTTAGAGCGCCCAACAGCGGGGTCAGGCAAGCCGACACTAAATTTACTAAGGGTTCTTTCTTATTTGATTAAACATTTTAACATATATTAGGTTTTAAAGTTTGAAACATAAATCGAAAAGGATAATTAACCAGTTTTAATCAAAAGTGGTCATAAGGAGGCGTGAGCCAATATATATAAAGACCCGCAAACCATAATAACTACCACGTGTGTGGGCCAGGAACTAGCGTCACAAGTCCTACGGGCATACTAACAGAATATACAAAAGATATAATATACAGTCCCACTGTCTGAAAGAAATAGACGGGAAATAAGCAAAAGAAACTCCATGGTGCTGCCGAGGATCGTCAGGAGAAGCAGCTCACCATGAAGTCGAGTCCAACTATAATTAGAATCGAGCTCCGGTCTGGTAACCAGGTGCACCAGCCTCATAACTTGTACAATTAAGTACAGAAGTGTAGCATGAGTACATAAATAAATATGTACCCAGTGAGTATCCCGTCTAATCTCGAAGAAGTAGTGACGAGAGGCCGACTTGACACTCACTAAGTTCCAACAGTATAATTAAATATAATATGATGAAAACGGTAGGCATGTAAAGGTAGTAAAGCAACAAATATATAAGGCACTGAAATCCAAGTACATAATGGAAGTAAATAAACAATTACTACTTCATCTTCCCCAAAATGTCTCAAATCAATATCCATGAATTCAATAACAATTTATCATGCACATACGGGATAAGGACAACCGGCCTGAGCCATAAAAATAATCATGTATGTGCACTGCCGAGGGTCAAATTTGCAAAGCAGTCACATGCACACACAATATTCTTTTTAAAAATTATTTTCCATAATCAACTCCTTCAAATTATCAAATTCCATAAATCTCATGGAACCAATTCTACCGATCACATGAATTCATAACATAAAATTCATTACGAGGAAGAACACAAGGCATTGTGTGGACCTAACTACCCGGACATAATAATAATAGCCACTACGTACGGACCCTCGTCACTTTGTGCGTATGTAGTTCCCATAAACATCATACATAGCATTTAAATTAGCTACGGGGACAATTCCCTCTTACAAGGTTAGAAAGGAGACTCACCTCGCACCAAACCTACTCCTTGAATCAAGAATGCGTCCGAGACTCTGAACTCGTCACTCAAGGACTCGAAACTAATCAAACGTTACGTAAATATATCAATTTATACTCAAAGCATGGAATTCTCCTACTATTTAGTCAAATTCATCATTCTTGAAGAAACTCCAAAATCCAACCCCGTGCCCCCATGCTCGGAATACAAAAATTCTCGAAGGAAACACTCACCCATAACCTAAGGATTGTTAATATATGATTTTTGTATGAATTCATAGCCAATGCACGGGTAATTTTCTATATTTTCGAAATCCCTAGGTTACCACCCAAATCCTTAATTTTCACTAGTTAGGTAGTTAATTTAACTAGTAATTCATGCATTAAACTAATACTAGGGTAGAATTTACTTACCTTCAATAACTATATCGTTTGCCCCTCTTGAATGTTAAAAATCCTCCCAAGGAAGAAGAAGATGATGAGGAAAAATTAATTAATCCCGCTATAAAAACACACTGCCCAGTGGTTTCTTCTATGCGAACGCAGCCTGTGCAGTGTGTTCACGATGCCTTAAATAACCAGGCCCACATGGACCTTCTATGCGAACGCAGAGGGGGCCCTACGAACGCACATGGTAAGTGGTAGCTGGGCTGGCCCAATGGCCGGACTCTATGCAAACGCGCGGGAGGTGTGCGAACGCACTGGGTAAGATTCCCAACCCATCGCGATCGCGGTGCCTTTAGTGCGAACTCACAGGGCATTCACGACCCCTGCCCAGTTCCTTCTTCGCTAACGTGGTAACCCATCCACAAACGCGGAGAAGGAAACCAGACTTGGAATTTTTGGTGTTTTGAAATTAGCTCCGAGGGGTCCGAAACTCACCCGAGCCCCTCAAGACCCCTTCCAAAGGCACTGGCAAGTCTGTATTCATGATACAGACTCGCTCGAATTTTCGGAACATGAAAACAACAACGAAACTAAGAATCCGACCCCAAAACCAAATTGAATCAAACTTTGAACTTTAAGTTATAGAATTGTCTAACAATGCGCCGAACCGACCTATACTACTCGGAATGAAACCAAATTTTGCAGGCAAGTCATAAATGACATAACAGAACTAATCCCAGTCTCGAAATTTTGTCTAGATCTCGATAACACAAAAACACATCCCAAACCACAATATTAACTTAAGGAAATACTTATTTCGATATTGGGCACCGAAACACTCCCAGATCATCCAAAATCCATTCCGAATATACGCCCAAGTCCGAAATCATCATACGAAGCTACGGAACGGTTAAAACTCGATTCCGACATCGTTTGCTCGAAATGTTGAATGAAGACAAACTTGGCCTTAAAGGCCAACCTGAAGGAACCAAGTGTTACAATATCGCTCTAAACACTTCCGAATCCCGGACCACCCGCCCCCGCAAGTCATAAATCACAATAAGTCGCTATGGGAAGTTTCCTTTAGGGGAACGGTGCGAATAACGCAAAATGACCGGTCGGGTCGATTCAACATAAATCTCCGATCACAGTAACTGCTTTGAACAACCAAATCCCGGTAATAAACCTCGTACCTAACAAAACCTCATCCTAAAACCTTCGTACACTGTCGGTAATGAAAGAACACGCAGAAACTCATAACCATTCATCAAATCAACAAGCCATGGAGCTCACTCTCCTTTAACAAGAACTGTAGCTAATTCTTAAGCTGGCTTCCGGTATTATCCTTCCAAATATACCGTAATCAAATAAGATACCACCCATCCTAGATCCGACGAGTACATCTTATTGAATACCCACTACTCTACTGACACACAACAACAATACTACTCAGAGCCACAAACCGTGCAATCCATGCACCAATAAGCAACAATCCATATGTATTCAATCACGAAAATGACTCAATCAAGAGAATCGTCCTGCAAGCTCAACGGGTAACACCATAACGAAATACTAATAACTCCTCTGCAATGCACGAATCCATCCAAACGTTGATCCATATCATATACCTTGAGCCACCCAGCTCAAAATCAATAACCACGCGAAATTCGACATCAAGTACCCAAAGTGCATTACCATAACCACGGAGAATCATATATCATAATTCCACACAAATCCCGAAAATAAAATAACCAATACGCCCTCAATCATGCAATGCCTAATTACTTAATTACTCAAATTCTGCTATAAGATCACCATAGAACCGCACCATGTGTGCCAAAAACCAATGAATCACAACCTCTCGTAGCATAGCAGAGTATCTCACAGAAAATTTCAGAACATGAATAAGCTTCACAACAACCGAATAGCACATCCCTCAATAATAGCATTATGGAGCCAACCAATCCAACTCGGTGTAGAATACACATCCTAATTGGGCCTACCAATGGACCCCCAATTTATCTCTGAAAGCCCACACTGACTGAATCATAATACATACTATCATCTGACTAGCTTCGGCCATGATCCCCAACCATGAAACAATTCGCTCCTGAGGACTCCCAGTCTTCGAATCCATAGGACACATGAATCACCATATCTGATTCCAACTCCATCGCCAGAATGTCTAACACATATATCACACACGATCATCTGGTGAGGAAATACTTCTAAAATTCATCCTTTTTCACATAGCAATATACGAATATCAGTAGTCGATCAACCAGGAGAGTGCCACAGTACTAGTGAAGTACACATAAATTAAACACATGGCCCCTTCTGAGTATATATTCCCTCTTTAAGCCACACAAAATAGTACAATCACTTAGTCATCCGAGACAGTCCATGCTCCCTACAAATTTTTGACCTTCCCTCCCAAACTAAACTGTGACCTAACACATGCAAATCTCAATCCCACACAACACACCGCATCTACCATGCCATCATATGAAAAATACAAGAACTTCATAGTCCACTCCAGGTCACCAGCAACTACATACTTAATTAGACAAAGATCTTCCATTTGATTTCATCCCGAAGATAATCATAATACACAAATGTTCCATACATCGACATGAAATATACACCCCGAACCATGGTAGATATCATCTAGAACCCTTCGATACTCATTCGCACATAACCAAGCTATCAGAATTGAACCCCTCTAACTCCATCCATCCACGCAAGCCTCCATAACCCAAGAGCATTTCCACGAAACACACCAGTAGAGACTAGCCATATCATAAGTACCCAAGGAACCGATTATCCATCATTGTGTTGATCCACCCTACTACCAAGCTGTCCTAGTTCTCCAAGTACTTTACAAATTGCCTTTCAACTGATACTTCTCCTATTAGAACTCCCAGATCCTTAACCAAAAATTTCACCACACTAAAAACCCTAGAATAAAACCACAACGCCCTAAGGCCCAGAAGCCATTGACGACCCTTTTAAGCACCCCAAAGCACCACAACCGAGACACCCACTCTAAAGATACCTCAAGTGAACCTAAAACTATTTCCTTCATGCATAATTCCCAAATGGTGTAAAAATGCCACAAGTCTTGATACCGACCAGTGTAACTCTCAGTTTCTAGCCAGATACAATTATTGAAAATTCCAAATCGCTACATTTAAATCTTGAATCCATTAGAACAATTCTCGAGAATCATCCACTCTTCTCAAACCTCGATTAAACCAACCAAACAGATCGAACGACCTGTACCCTATTAGCACACTAACGCCCAAGGGAGTAACCCACACTCTTAAGCAACCGAGCAATTTCCTAACCCATGAAAATTATATCCTTCACAACTAACCACTCAATTATTAAATGATTCTCATATAACAATAGAGTTTAATACAACCCGCATCTAGAAATTCCCTTACTCGATTCATTCTCAAATTCCACTGCTGCAAGTCATAACTGATTCACTATTATACCTCAAACTTAAACCAATACAACAGTGCAATTAACTTATCAATAACAGACTGCCCCACTTGGATCAAGGACATAGATCAAAACACACAATAACGCACAATGCCCATACTCGATTACTGCCACAATACCGCAATGAAATCCAACTAAATCCTTCATAAGCTCATATAACACAAACCATCTAATATCTCAAGTCATCTGCAAATCTCACATTAATCCTTGTAGCAGTCAAGCCAACTCTCATAAGCGACTCGAACTCAACTTGCAACATATATGATTCAGTGGTAAAAGAACTCACTACAAAACAACATAGGGATTACACAACCTCAGGACACCCCGCAAGAGATTACCCACCTAATTAGCCTCAAACTAAATCTTTCTATACCCTTCCACATTCACAACTACTTCACAATTACTTAATCTTCCTAATTCTGAACTCACAACAAGACATGAAAATCTACTTTACTCCACAACTTAAAAATATTGGAGGTCCTTCAACACACCCATAACTCGAGGTCATACGCCAAATCAAGGAAGAAATCAAACACCCAATAGTCCTTGCTACATCTCAATTAAACTCTTCCCACACATTCGAACAATCTGAACACATCTCGTAGTCACATCATACTCACCACGTAGCCATCCATCCATCCATCGAGCCATGGAGTCCATTCATAGGGACACTACCAGACGTATAAGTCCAAAAGCACATGCTCACACAATCAAAACCTTTGTACTTGTCGCGCCCCTTTTTCTCACGAAATCGAGTTTTTACACGTGACAACTCTTTTAATGAATGATATTAAAAGAGAGAGTCGCCACCTAAAGGATTAAGGTGCATTATGGCACCTATTTGCAGATAATTATAGATTAACCAGTCGTGTCACCAAAGATCGGGTAAGGGATCAAATTACCTCGAGGATAAGGTGTTAGGCACTCCACGAGGTCCACAACGGTAGGTCCCGCCCGAACTCAAATTATATTAATTAGTCTAAGAGAGAAGATGAAATTTGGACATATAAAAATAAAATGATTGACTTTAAAGCAAAGGTTGGGGGGGGGGGGGGCCTAAATTTTTTAGCCTAAAGTATCACCCCGTGCAACATAAATAATATTTTGGAACTCCCTCAAGGTGGAGCGTTACTCATATTATTCAGCAGACACAGACTATCATCTCCTGCTATCCGATAACTATCTTTAAGTTGTTTACCCAAAGCGCACTAGTCAATTCTAAGTCGTACCCTACGCGTGCACTATATGTCCCATGCCCATAGTACAGAGGCATTTGGACCTCTATTTTAGGGTGTTTCTAGACTTTAACTTAGGTTTCTCAAAAGGGAAAATACTAGGCGACATACAAAACATTTTGGACTTTCACATATAGGAAAATAAGGGCTCAAGTTAGCCTCCGCACTTAGACAACAAATGCATGCGAAACTGATTAACATTGACAGTTGCAGATTTGCACCAGTTAAGGTTGTAGAAACCTATATGCAAGATTTCTATATGATACTGAATTATTGAGCAGGCAATTTATGCGCAAATGCCTTCCTTAATATGATTTCCAGAGCCTACATAGTTGCCTACTGATTTTAAGCATAAGGGATTAAACCTATAGGCATGATGTCTAGGTGTTTTATGCAGTAACTAAGAGTAGTAATCACAAAAGAATATTTAGAATCACTCATTTAATCCTATAGGCACGCTTTCTAGTGATGACAATGACACAGTGTTGAAAACACCTGAAGAAAGAGTGGATTAAAACTAATGCAGACCCTATATGCATGATTTCTACAATTAAAGTTAGTTTTAGATCCTATAGACATGATTTCTGTAATTTGTAGATAGCGCAACGTGTACATAAAATCCTGCACGCACATTGAGTCATACGATACCCTATAAGAATGGTTTCTAACAAACTGAAGTAGAACACAATTGAACCAAATGATGAACCTATAAGAAGGATTGCTATCATATAATGATTGAACATAATAGAATACCTATAGGCATGATTCTAACACACGACAACTGAACATA
Organism: Nicotiana knightiana; assembly: GCA_005239525.1. NCBI lineage: Eukaryota > Viridiplantae > Streptophyta > Magnoliopsida > Solanales > Solanaceae > Nicotiana > Nicotiana knightiana. The sequence continues at coordinate 201,779 of ML432791.1, forward strand.
TAATAAACATTACTGAGCTAAGTAATGAACCTATTGGAAGGATTTCTAACCAATTCAATGCAAGTATAAGATAAAACCCCTTTCCCAATTTCATTAATGCCCCAAAATGTTATTACAAGAATTATTACAGACCCAGAATGAATAGAAAAAATTACAAAGTAGAATAGCTATATGGAGCCTACAGCAGGCCCAAAGATACACCTGGCCAGGCCTCATTCTCACAGTTCACCATAGCCCAAGGTTACATACTCATGGACATAAGGCAACCAGGAATCGAGTGCTTCACCCAATGAGCACAAACAAAGTTGAGAATATAGAACCAAGGTCCTAGTGTGTCAAAATTACCAAGGGCTCCAAGAACCTAGGGTAGTGCTCACACCAGGGAGGTTACCAAAGACAGTTCAGATGAGGGATTAGGGACCAAATCCTAGTGTGTCAGAGTTCACAAATGTCACAAATAAACCCTGAGCAGTGCTCACACATAGGGAAGCCAAAGGGCAGAACCTAAGTAGCCTTGGCTTTCAGACAGCTAAGAATGGGATTCAAAAATAGCTTAAGTGACAGGTGAAAGAAAGGACCAAAATTGAGAAACAGGAATTTGGAGATTCAGACATGATCAAATAGAGCCAACCAAGCAAACATTTTACAAATCATAGAACTTAGAAAAAAACTAGCTTAATGAAACTGATAAACATGTTTCACACATAGAAAAGCAGCAGTCACATGCTAAAGAAAATTTGACAATAAAATATGTTTTAGGATTGACAAGACCATATGTGCAGAATAAGTTAAAACATGGTTGAATTTATGCTAAGTACATAACCTAGTGTTATTACCAAGAAAACATAACAACATTGTGATGAGTCAAATAATCATAGAATAGGGAGAGCATCATGTTAGCAGAGGGGTGAAATTACAGTCACAAATTAAGCCACCTATACAACTATTCCTCAGAGTAGCAGGTAACATTGTCATAGTGGTCTAATTAAAAAAAGATGATCCAGTTTGTATCAAATATTTATCTCAACGCAACAATTCAAACATGCTGAGACAACTATTCCAAATCACAAGCAAACACTAGAGGGGTGTGGGGTCGAGTGATCATGTTGACACAATAGCAGAGAAGCAGATTATGACTAGCAATGAGAGTTTTGACACAGGCTGACACAAATGTGAGGCATTCACTACGGGGATTCAAGACAAGTGAGTAAACATGTTCGTAGGCATTCTGGAGTGAATACACTAACTGAATAGTCCTTAAAAAAAAGTTTAGATAACTTCAGAATTGGTAACATTAGGAGCAATTAAGCGTTAAATAGACTAAGACATAGAGAGTCTATAGATCAATGCCTAAACATCACTCAAAATCATATTGATCCATAGATTAAGTAGTAATAACATATGAAAATCAGAGACATTTAAGAATGAAATTGCAGAAGTCAAAGTGACTCGCTAGTTATGAGAAAATGCACAAAATAATAGATGTCCACAGTATTCTGAGTAGCAAGATCTTAGAAATAAATGGCCTTGGCTTCCAGCCGCCAAACTTAGGATATGGAATGCAAATCAGGATAACATTAGGTATAGAAGGCTATAATGAGTTCAGAAAGAAGGGTCCCCTAAAGGGAATGGGTGAAGGGTTTATATAGTAGTAGAAATTAACACATAGACATGGAAAACACATCACTCCGATGCAAGGAAATATTCTGGAATCAATTAGAAGCAATTTCAAGGTACAAAATTAAAGATTCAGTAAATCAGGGAAACACAAAATAATACCAAAACACAAAATCGTTCAGAATATTTAAGGCAAATACTAAAGTAAAAATTAGGGAAAAACATACGGAAAAAGAGTAATCAAACACAGAAGAGGGAAGATTCATCAGAATCAGTAAGGAAAAGGAAAAAATCTCAAACCCTAATTTTAGGAAAAATGTAAAATCGGCAGGATATATAAATAAAAGCAAAAATAACACAGAATAGGATGAATAGAGACAGAATATTATTTAAAATTAGAAAATCAAACCCATTAAGGTTCGATTGAAAAAGGTTTGAAAACCGTAATTTAGGGTAGGTAAGAATCATCAACATATATGGAAAATATTCGTAATTATAAAGAATAGATGATGAACATAGACAGAATAATCAGAGAAATCAGAGATTTGAACCGATTTGGTTCGATTTTGACGAGATTTTCTTGCCATGTTAAGGAAAGAAACTCTATAACACCAATAGACGAGTAACCAATAGTGAGGGGAGGTAAATAAGGCAAGAGAATCAATGGTTGATTCCATTTTAGGGCTGGATCTGGAGAGGTTGAGAGAGACGGCGACTAGGGTTCGTGAGAGATGAGAAGATTCAAGGGTCGCAGGATGGTCAAGAATGATTAGGGTTAGGGGTTTGGGTGTAATTAAAGGAAAGGGTGTGACGTGGTTGATCTCAGAGATCAACGGCCACGATTTAAAAGAGTTTTGGGTCGGGTGGTTTAAACGGGTCACAATCGGGTATGGGGTTGGGCTAATTGGTCTTGGGCCAAGGGTAATTGGGCTAGTTTAAGGGTGTCAGTCTAGTGTATTGGGTAGTTTTAGGTCCGAAAATAGGAGGAATTTAGGGCTAGATTTTAAATACCCAATTTTAATCAAGTAAATAATTTATAAAAGTAATAGATAAATAAAAAAATATCATTTGTTCCTAGAAAATAATTAAAAATAATTATTTAACATTATAAAATATAAAAAGTTAATTTCTGCAAAAATAGTGTAATTAAGTATGCGTATGGGCTATTATTGCAAAAATATGTAATTTAGCCAAAAATGCAATTGTAATTATAAGAAATGCACTGAAAATTTTTTAAAACCTCATATTGATATAAGTGATAAATGTAGGTGATTAAATCATCATAAAAATAATTTGGAAAATGAGTATTGGATATTTATATAATAAAAATGCAGAAATAAATTGGTTTAAAGCCTTTAAAAATTATAAAAATACTTGTGTATGCTTATAAATCAAATGATGATGCATATGCACTATTTTTAAAGTGCATATATATTTGAAAAATATGAGAGAAAAATTGGGTATCAACAGCTGCCCCTCTTTAACTGGAAAGGATGAAAGAATTGCCGGGTAACAAAATGATGATCGATTTTGACCGAATGGGGTGATTTCAAAAAATATTGGCCGAACCCCGGTTTCTAAGCTACCTACATATACCTTGTTTTACATGAATCAAGCCATGTTTAGTTCTGGATCCAATAGTGGAATAACCCGATGGAGTTGCTGTAGGAACGGACAAGCTTTTCTGTGTAGGACGATATCGAGATTGTAAATGAATATATCTGGGAGTGGATATTGGTATTTGAATGGTTATCAGATAGATAAAAAATGGAGGTTGGTTACATTTGAAATAATAGCAGAATATGAACGTTGAACGGAAATCGGAGCGAAGATTGCTCCCCTTTGGGGAACGATTACTTCTTGTCTCATCTGCATAACTTAAAACAAGATGCATGCAAATATATATGGATCATTGCGAGAATTTATACATGTTGCAAATGCCCTTTGGACCATGAAAGTTGTTGTTGGACGATGAGGATGGTGTCCTTAGACCATGATGTCCCGGGCCATGAATTGTGAGATAGGGGATTCGCAGGCCATGAAATGATGTTCTCGAGCCATTAGGATGGTGCCTTTGAACTGTGACGCCTTTTAATAATGATGTTCAGTATTGAGAGATCCTCAAGACATGACATGTTGTCGTCCAACCATGAGGACGATCCCTTCCGACTATGACACCTTCAGAAAAAATGGCGATATTTCAGCCCATGAGATGCAAAGACTTGGTGCTTGAAATGAAACAAGACAAAGCTTATTATTGCATAATATCAGGGCATAGTTTAGCCCCAAGAGAAGAGAGTAATGCAAGATTTTTGAATAGCACAACGTTCGTGGTTATGCAAGGAGAGACAATGCTTAGTATCGTGTAGGGGAAGACAGTGCTTAACCTTATGCAATTAAGGAGGCAGGGCTTAGCCTCATACAAGGTTGGAGACTGGGCTTAGTCTCATGCAACGATAAAGGCAAGGCCTAGGTTTCGACCTTCATTTTCTTCTTGGGAAACCTTTTATGGCGATTTGTGGCTCTATCCCGAATCCAAGCAGCCCTGGACTCAATCCCACAAAGTGTGTGCCTCACCTCTCTATAGTTAGGATGGCGGATGAATTTCTCTAGAGGATCCACCGGAACATTTGGTGCACCTAGAAAATCGCATATGGCCTTGGCTAAAAAAATCCACCAAGTGCCCATTAATTGGCACCAATTCATCCTTATCCTTAGGGTCAAACCCTGCATAGAATTCCCGGACTAAGTTAAGGTTGATGTTACCATTTTTCCTGAACACATATCCTAAACCCAACTCTTGGACGCCCCTCCAAATCGCCAGGAATTTTGTTCTCAGACTCCCTTCATTAATGGCCCCTTCAAGGTGAACATGCTTGGGCTTACAGCGTGCATACCATTTCCTGGATTGTACTGGTATGCTGTTGATACCATATTCCCGTTGGCCAACGGGTTGCTGTCTCATAGCAGCGACAACAGCTACTGCATCCTCACTAGTCATACTGGAAGTAGCATCTCCCCCTTTTCTTTTATTCTGAAGTGGTGGGGGTTTTTCTGTGGTTTTTGCTGGGGCCGAAGACGTGGCCTTTCCTTTGCTGGTGGCTCTTCTGGGTGTCACACAATGTGTACTATACGATTTCCCACTTTCCAAGGTTACTCAGACTTCACCTTGGCGCATTTATGAATAATTGACACATAAGGCTTCTCGTGAGCCTCTTCACACTTAAAATTTCATGGAGTTCAAGATGCATGACACTAGTGGTTTGTTTCCCAGAGAATCGGGCCCCAAATGGGATATGTATTGCCATTCAGGCATTACATCGAGCACTTGGCTAGCACAATTGCCATGGAAGCTCTTATGGATTTGAGGGACTGCCTCATGTACCCAAATCTGTTTAGGGTTCCATAGTACCACTTAGCTTCACAATTTCAGACCATTCCTAAAGGGTTTCGGGGATTGGGATTCATAACACAATACAATATGACCATGAACTACATAAACCCATAAAGAATCACCATGAATCAAGGAAACACATTTCGTAATTGTAACACCCAATTCGTAGTAACAAAGGATAGAAATAGAATCTTACCTTAAAGATTGATGTGTGTTTGTCGGATGAAGTGCACAACGAAAATTGAACCTGTGCAAATCTGTGTGTGCTGTGGGTGTTGGTATAGTGAAGATATGCGTGTTAATCTATGTGTTTTGGTGTGAGTATGCGAGGAAATCTGTGTTGGTTGTGTTCTTCGGAGTAGAAACTTGCTTGAGATGGAGTTGGGAGATGTAAAAATATGAAGAGGGAACATACCTGGCGTTTGGTATGCGTTTTTGTCAATTTGTCCCGGGCACCCTAGCGTAGCCAGGCGTTTGAGTTGGAATGCCCAGACCCCCCTGGCGTTAGCTAGGTGTTTGAGACTTATTTTCTGATGCCCCCTGGCGTTAGCCAGGCGTTTGGGGTTTATCGCCTGATGCCCCCTGGCGTTATCCCCTCTTTCTGTCATGCTAAAACACTGCTCCTTTCACCCGAATGCACTTGCAAGCTCGTTAGTAGCTATAATTACACAAAATACTTCTAGCTATGCTAAGATTTAACTAAGCATTGGGTTTCCTCCCAATAAATGCCTTAGTTAATGTCGTGGCACGACGATTACAACAAGTCAATAGGTTTCCTCCTATGAAGCGCCTGATTTAACGTCGCGGCATGATGCAGAATCTCGCCTTACTCATCAGCGAGAACGACCTTGGTCTTCTCACTATTTATGGTACCACCCCAATAGTGTTTGACTCTATGTCCATTCACTAAACATTTTCTTTCACCATGTATAGCTCGCAACTCAAGTGCACCATATGGGTTGACTCTCACTATCTCAGACAGGCCTGACCATCTCGATTTCACCTTTCTAGGAAACAGTCTAAGCCCAGAATTGAATTATAATACCTATTCGCCTGGCTCAAAATGACGCGGATTTATATGTTTTTCATGCCATCTCTTGGTCTTTTCTTTGTAAAGTTTGGCATTTTCGTATGAGTGCAACCTGAACTCATCCAATTCATCCAACTGCAGCAATCTTTTATCACCCACGACTTTAAGGTTCATGTTTAGCTTCTTGATGGCCCAATACGCCTTGTGTTCAAGCTCTAGGGGAAAGTGACATGCATTCCCATAGACCAGCTTCTAAGGTGATGCCCCAATTGGTGTTTTGTACGCTGTTCTGTATGCCCATAAGGCATCATCTAACATAGCAGCCCAATCTTTCCTGTTCACACTCACCGTTTTCTCTAATATTTACTTGATTTATCTATTGGATACCTCTGCTTCTCCACTTGTTTGAGGGTGATATGTCTTTTCAACTCGATGGCGGACCCCATATTTAGCTAAAAGTTAATTCAACAACAGATTGCAAAAATGAGTTCCTTGACCACTAATTGATGTGTGGCCAGAATTCATGGTTTTAAGCATTATGTACCTTACAACTTTATGTGCGTTTGTGATAAAAATACACGTCATATGTGCATAATGGAGTCTATTTCATGTGTAGGTGAATTGGAGATGGAAGCTGAGCTAAATGGATGCATAAACGTCAAAAATACGCTCAAGAGTGGAAAAGGAGTGACCCCGGCCATAGCCGGGCATTTGAGCCCTAAAGTTTGGTATGTCCAGGCGCTAGCTAGGTGTTAGAGCCCTAACGCCAGGCTTGCCCGGGCTATAGCTGGGCGTTTGGCACTTAACGCCTGGGGTCCCTGGTCCGATCAAATCCGAGTTTTGAAGGCTTTAAGTGTTTCCCGGTTTGAATAGAAGTCTCCTACACATTTAGGGTTTATCCCAAACATATAAATAGACCCAAAAACACAACTTAATGAGGGGGATGCCATTTTTGGAGAGAAGATACACAGAGGATCATTAGGGAGCAAAGGGTTATCAGTTTTCTTCATCTTATTCTAGTATTTTCCATTTATGCAACATTTAAGCAATTGTTTGATTCTAACATGAGTGGCTAAACACCCATTGTTCTGGGGTTGTGGTTTAGCCATGAATATTTTTATTCGACATTAATTTAACCTTGATTATAGTTCACTCAATATATGGTTGTTTCTTCAATTCTGTATTTAATTGCTTAATTGTCTGGCCAGCAGTTAGGTTGTATATACTCACTATGTTATGCTTGGGAAAGTCGTATATAGATTAGAGAAGAATTGAAGAGAGCGCGATCTTAACCCTTTAGGAAAGCGGATTTGTGGTTGCAATAGGAATATATCTAGTCACCGTGCTTAACTAAACATCATAATCTTAATGTGTTCTAATAGATTATTTTCATAGGAATATAGGCGTTAATCTATTGAGAATAGGTGAGTAGTGCTTCGGGAGAAGGCTATGAGAGCATTTATAGATTAATTAGCAACCATGAGTGAATTATATAAAGGGGAGAGTTAATTAGAATGCAATACGAGTGGTGAATTGATCACAACCCTGGAATATTTGTCTCTATTGAATAGACACAACAATACTTCGTACTTGATAATTAGTTATTCCATAGATTCGTCGTATAAATTAGTTATGTTCCTGGATTTTATTTTTGCTTGATTAAAATAATAATTAGAGTGATTCGGCAAGTAGTTTACACAAGTCTCTATGGGTTCGACATTCGATTTATTATTATATTACTTGTACGACGACGTATACTTGCGTGTGCATTTGGGACCAACAAGTTTTTGGCGCCGTTGCCGGGGACTTGAATATAGACTACTTTTTAGTTACTTGCTTTAATTTTTTATTTCATTGAGTCTAACATCACATGTTTTTTTATCTAATCTCATGATCTTCGAGTGAATGCGTAGGGTCAGAAGCCAGGATAGACTTGACGGCTTTGACCCCGAACCCGAGAGATCATTTCACAGGAGGTTGCGAGAAGCAAGAGATAAAAAAAATATTCAGGAATTCATCCGATTTCCTGTGAACATGGATGAGGAACAACACATGGCTGTTCAGGAGGTGGCTGTGAGCATGTGATTTTTCACCCACCATATACTCCTATAAAATTCGATAAAAAAAATTAATTTCACAATTTTTTGTTGAATTTTAGTGTTAATTGTGAATTTATTTTGCATTGCATATTCATAATTCATCCTTTAAAATTATTTAAACTTGCGAAAATTAGGCGCATCATCATTATCAACGAATTATAAAGTAATAGTTAACTAAATAATAGACGAATGATGCTTACTTGATGTAATGTAGTTTTAATAATTAATTAATAAAAATTAATCATCTTTTATTCGATAAATCATGGATTTAATTAGGAATATAGAATTGGTCATTTTATTCTTGATTAATCTGTAAATAAAAAATGTTTAATTTAATTACTACATTTCTTGGATTAAATTAGATTTGAATTTAATTAATTTAACTGGTTTAGTTAATTAAAGTGGATTGAAATCGGACCTGGGCCAAAATTACCCAGGCCCAAACCCCTTCTCTATACACAATACACTCCAGTCCAAACCCCTTACCCGGCCTATCCCCCGTAATAACCAAACGATACCGTTTTTCCCCATCAAACCCCAGTCGTTAGATCATTTCGATCCAACGGTTCCGAACTCCACACCCCTAAACCTATATAACTGTTCCTAAACCCCCCTACCCTCATTTCACCAAATTCCACCCCCACCAAAACCCTAGCCACCCCCCATCCCCTTCGTCTCTCTCTCCTGACTAACCCAAACCCTAGCCGCCCTAGGATTCCACCGCCTTCCGGTCACTAGACCTCTACCAATCGACCCCAAACCTTCACCAGAGCATCTCCTCACCCTTCTCAACCATATCCTACCATGTATTTCACCAAAAACTCATTCAAGTTACTTTAATCTCAGATCTGGAAATGGAATAACCCTAGAACATGCTGAAATTGATCCCTAGCGACTCTGTGACTCAAACTTACATGAGTTGATGGTTCTCGATGAGAACCATCGATTCATGTGAGTAGGGGTCACTTTTGGAGGTCTTCGTAGTCTGGCCTAACTCCGGCGAGGCACCGTAGTTCGTCCAGACCCCTCAAACGAGTATCCCCCTTTTTCCTTTCTATCTGTTTCTTTCCTGATTATTACATGAACACGCCTAATCATTGTTGTATTATTACATCCCTGTTCAGGTTAGTTTCTTCTTTTTTTCCTTTTGTTCTGTCTCAAAATTCTCATGTTTGTTTAGTTCTCTTTTTCCTTGATTAATACAAAATCCTGAATGTATTTCATGTTTAATTCGTTAGTAACTAACCTAGGGTTTTGTCACTATTTCAAATGTATGCTCCTTTATTTTTCCTTGATCTATTTAGTTAATTGATTTTGTCTATGTGCTTGATTAGGTAACCGAATAATTTTGTTTAGATTTAAGGTTCAAATGTGTCCGTAACAGTCATATATTTGTTTTTTGTCAAATTTCATTTGAATATCATGACTGATAAGCTACTTTCTTATGAGTTTGTTTGGATATTAATTTGTTTGGTCAATTAGTTCGTTTTGATATGCATATAGATTGTCTAGAGTTCTTTGATAGTTAGTTTTCCCTAATATATTGTTTCATTAATAAAACTTTGATCCTAATAGGTTAAATTACTCCGAGGCTTGGGTCATTAATTAGGTGAAAGTTAATCTCTAGTTTAATGTTAGGCAACTACAATGTTTAGTTGCCTAGTAGCCTATTTGAGTAATTAGGCTGATACTTGAACCTATAAAGGTGACTAAATTCCTAGATTGCCTAAGTTGATAGTTAGTTATTTAAGTCTAATCGAACTGAAATGAGCCACTTTATCAAGTCCTACAGGATCAAACTAATTGGCCTCGATTATTAAACAACTTAAACCAGAGTTAATATATAGTTAACTAAGGCACCTAACCAGCGTTAGTCAACTAGAGTTAACAATACCCCAAACAAGTTTAACCTTGGTTACCTAATGGTAATTTCAGAGACTTCAAAGGGTATATTAGGTATTGTAGGTTACGAAATCAGATTTTAAGGGTTGTTTAGGTCAATTCATGGGCTGGAAGTTTCTAGAACAGGGGGGAGCTGTCCCAAAGGATAAGGTTGACAGCTGCCCTGTGTACTATTTGAGCTCTTGAAATGGGAATATACCATAGGATACCCCATTCCCAAATATTCTATAAAATAGACCCCCTTTCTTTTAGACAAAGGGAGGAGATCAGATTTTTTGGACACTCTGAAAATTCACTCTACAATTGCCTTTTTGACTGAACACTGGAAAACAAACCAGAATAGTTCTTTATTCAACATGTCCAAAACAAATCAGTACAAATATATCTGTTTTCGCAAGAACTCTTGAAGGTTATCTGTGGGTTTTTTCAGTTGGTGCTTTTCTTTGATCTGCGTCTGATTTTTCTGAAATTCCTCTAGTTTGGTTTGTGGAGCTGGGGTTAGTTTTTGGTTGTTGTTTTCTACTGCTGAATCCTCCTTCTTTTTGCTGATTATTATTCATACTTGACCTTTATTTGGTCAAGCCCTTTGGTTGATTTTTTATTTGAAAGGTATGTATAACTCATCTCTTCTTAATGAAATTTTTCTTTACTGGAATCTTCTTCTTCTTCTCCCTGCTTAAACTATTTGTTCTTGATGAATGAAGTTATCTCTTCTGCTTTATATGGATATGACTGTATAGATGTTTATTAGCATATTAATTAACCTGTGAGTATGATAAATACTATTTTTTTGTGATATTTATTTGCTGGAATATTCTGTATATTTCAGGCTAAATGTGTAAATGTGGTGAATATTCATAGTTATTTATTAGGAAACAAGATGCACGATAGTGTAGAACCTGACTTTCTCTATGGTCAGTTTCTCTCTGTTAAATGTGCAGAAAATTTGCTTCCAATTGAGTCTCTTTTGGTCAATAAAGGGATTCAACAAGCAATTCCCTAAGTAGTTTACTATTCAGCACTAGGGTATATGAGTTTGACCTTCCAATGGTCAAATTCACCCCACAATAGTGCGTAAACAGTAGCCTGTCCGTGAAGTTACCTCTGCTAGGGCATAAAATAAGTATTCGAAAGGCCTCCTAGAGTAAGGAATCTGAATCTCCTAAAAATGATAAGATTCTGTCTCTACAAAAGCCTAAAACTCAAAATTATAGTATAATTATTAAGAGGAACAAAGATGAGATCTATGGAGCTGAATCTGACCCTTTCTATGGCCAGATTCAGCCCATAAATGGTCGGAATATGCTTTATTCTTATAAGAGCGTCATTAAGGTTTGAATCTAACCTCCTTCATGATTGGATTCACCTTTGACCATACTCAAAGGCATATCCTAAACACTGTCCAAATAGTAAAGGGTTGAATTATAACCTTAGATTAACAATAAAATGTGCTCTTATTTGTTGTCCTTTGACCATTAAAGAGACTTAGTAAGCAGGTCTTCACATGGATTTAGAATTAGCTTAATGTTGGCATTATTGGATGAAATTCTGACACATTCATGGTCAGGTTTAGACCAAGTGAATGCATAAATAATTTTGTTTGATAGTGTAGCTTAGCATAGCATTACCAGGTTAAATTTGACCTCCTTTCATGGTCTTGTTTGGTCTGGTGGGTGCCCAACACTTAATTAGTTTGTGCGTTCTATAAATTATAAAAAAGGGGCTGCAAATGTACAATACGAAGAATCCAGATGTGGAGCGGCTATTTAGGATTTCCATTTTTAGTTTCCTTGGGATATTCATAAAAAATGTATTTTTTTTACCAAAGCTGTATTTTCCTTCAGAAAAAATGTAATTTGTTCGCTTATGCCCTTTGGAATATTGTAATTTAAGGGAGTGGACTGTATATTTATTTTTAGCTTTTCAACTCATAGTATTCAAACTCAATTTTAAGGCGATTTTCTGGAACTTCGAATCTATGTTGCTCTAAAAAGTAGTTCAGGGACAAAAATAAGTGTTTAAACGAAAAAGGGGAGTAGGTATTCAAATCATTCTACATGAAGCTTTTAGTAAACTTTTATTGATTTTTAGAAGTGGTTATTTCAAAAATTCGTTTGTTTCAATATAAGTGGGTTTAGTGGATTATTTCATGTTCATGACGTATCCTGTTAAACTCTCTAAAGTAAATGTATGAATACTTTGAACCTTGAAGCATGTGATTAGGCTATCTAAAAGTCAACAAGAACTGTCAATTTAGAATTGGTAAAATTGCATGTGTTGTGTATCTTCGCCAGAAATTACAAAGTTCCAGAAAAATAAAGTAATTTTAGCTTATCAATTTGAAGCGAGAGCAGTAGATAATGCATTTCTGTGTCTATAATTCTTATAGGTATATATATATATATCTACACGAATAAGGCGCATCTCGATTAACACATTTTTTATCATTTGCCAAACTAGGAAGAGAAGATCTTTAAGATTTGATTAAGAATTGAATTTCCTAATTGGTAGTTTTTCTTACAGAAATAGCCAAGCTAGAATGACCTAAAGTGATTAATTGGAGCAAAAGTATGGCCATAGCCCGAAATATGTTTCCTTTTAGGCTAATGAATCCCTCTCTTTCTTTAGACAACTCCCCTAGATAAAAATCATTCCCTTTAGATTGAAATTTGATAAAAAACCGAATACTATTCCAAGTTACAATAAACTACACTCGGGAGTGGCAACTCATGCCCCCAACCCTCAAATCCAAACAACTAAATAAAAATGCACAGAACAATCACGGGTGCATTTCATGTAACGTTTTTTGCTATGTGTTCAAAAACAACAAGTGCACGCCATCGTGACTTGTCTAAGATAAATCCATAAACGTCCTAATCGATCTCGAAACTAAAAATGCTCCCTCAAATGGAAAGCATAAAGAATAAATTAACATCGCCTCAAATAGGCACTATAAAACCGTCATGACCATAGTCTTGACCACGCAATCAACATTTGGGTGCGACAACTCATGTCCCTATCTTCAACTTCAAATTATAATAAAAATCACATGTTGTAACTGCGGGTGCATTTCATGTGGCGTAGTTGTAATGTGTCCAAAAACAAATAAGTGCACACCATCGTGACTTATTTCAAGATAAATCCATAATTATATAAAAAAAAGCATGTTAGAAGTAAAAGGCTAAATGCACAATAGGATAAAAATATGTAACTAATAAGATAATTTAGGCCAAATATCAATAGTTAAGCGACCGTGCTAGAACCGCGGAACTCGGGAATGCCTAACACCTTATTCCGGGTTAACAGAATTCCTTACTCGGATTTCTGGTACTCAGACAATTTAAAACAGAGTCAAAATTTCTTCGGTTTAGGATTTCATAAATAAACGGTGTCCCGGAGCATCGTCAAAAATCCGGATGGCGACTCTGAATTTAAATAAATAATCCCAAAATCGAATAATGTCAATTTAATTGGAAAAACTCCCTTATTATCCCTTCATAATCCCGGGGGTGGAAAAAGGAGGTGTGACAGCTCTGGCGACTCCGCTGGGGATCGAACCCAGAATCTCTAGTTCAAGGTTGAAGAATTCGAGCTTAGAATAACTTTAATATTCGGCTTTATTATCTGATTTTACATGTTTGAACCTACTGTGCTAAATGCTGCTTTGTACCGCTTTATGTGAACTGTACATAAATTTTGCCGAACCCCCCCTTCTCTCTGAGTATTCTAATTCATCTGGGATGTGTGCACTTCGTGTGACTTCTTTTCTGTTAGAGTCATATCCAAATATTAGAACGAGGTACGGTCAAGTTGCAAAGCCGGTGAAGCGTCTGTTTTCCCGGTACGCTACCCCGACCTCGGCTCGAGCAGTCCGCTCTGGTAAGCCTGGTCCAGAATGAAACCCCAGGTTTAACCTAGAATAACAAAACCTCTTGCCAGATCCCTAGTAGGAACACTTATTTGCATCACGTGCATTTGACTTGGGGGACTCAACACAGGGGTTGGGTCCATCTAGGACATGTGTACTCCAAAAACTAAAAGACTACCCTGATGCATCTTACGTGCTACGTATGCATTTATTTGTGTTAGTTTGTGTATTGACCGGCTAAAATAAAAAGAAAAAAAAAAGAATAGAAAATCCACCTTATTTTGAAAATCCCCGTATTTATCTCGAAACTCTGCCAAAATTTCTGAAAATAATAATATTCCAAAACAAATTGAGTGGGTGTATATTTCAGGATTTTTTCCGAACTACGGATTGTTTGATTCTCACGGGTGTGGGATACGTAGGCAAACCTCATCGGGTCCAACTCTATTTTTTAAAATCAAAAGATATAGCCTTAAATAAAATTAGGTGACGCCATTATAGCAGGATTGCCTAAGTGGTGCACCAGGAGGCGGTTTTGCAATAATGGCTGCCTGTGGTTTGTTTTCAAATTTCCACCCAATTTGCAAAACACAGCCTTAAAAAACTTCCTACCCAAAGTATTGAAGGTCTGTATTTGCAAGGATGGTTTTATTTTTAATTTACAAAACCCTTTGACAAAATAATACTTTTCAAAATTTTTTCTGGTTTTAATCAAAAAGAAAATGTGCAGGATTAATACAGTTCAAAACATTTCCTTCAGGGCAGTCGAGGAAATCCCTCTAGGACTCATATGTGGTGGAGCAACTTGGGGGAAACTAGTAGAAAGGCTGTTATGAAAGCTTTAAGGGGACTTACTTGTCTTCTAAAAATAAAGCCGAAGTTGGACATTGTCGAGGCTCTAGTATCGTTTTGGGATCCCGTCCACAACATATTCCACTTTTTAGACTTTGAATTGACACCCACGCTAGAGGAAATAGCAGGGTATGTTGGTCTCAATAACAATCTTAGAAGTCGGTACCCAGTGGTACCTAGGTCGGTGACTCCACATAAGTTTTTGGATCTGTTGAACATTAGTCGGGACGTCCAAGACCCACACATGTCCGAAGGTTTCTGCACTTTCTATTCTCTTTACAGATATTATAGAGATCCCCAGGGTTATGAGGCTGACATCACTAGCCTAACTCACAAAGATCAGGGTAAATGGGAAGCCCGCCGGGGGTTAGCTTTTGTGGTAGCATTCTTGGGCACCTTGATTTGCCCAAGAAGTGACAGATGCATAGATATCGGGCTTGTGGGAATGGCAGACTTCATGATGAAGAAATCCAATGGCACACTTATACCGATGGTCTTAGCCGAGATTTACCGTGCTCTGACAGTTTGTCAATCTGGGGGAAAATTCTTTGAGGGGTGCAACCTGCTTTTGCAAATATGGCTGATCGAGCACCTCTGTCACCGCCCAGGCTACATGAAGTACGGCTTAACCAGTTTGAATTGCATCGAGGAACATAGTACTCGGGTGAAGGGCCACAAATTTCCTGAGGGCACGGAAGCTTTGCACTCATACTTAAGTTCACTAACTGCCGACCAAATCGAGTGGACGTTCAGGTGGCTCCCTGTTAATGAGGTTATCAACATTTTTGCCGTATGCCCCGTGACGAGGATTTAAGCCAACAAGCCATTGAGCTATGCCTGAGAGCTGTATTTCCTGGAGGCAGGGTCCGTCAAATATGGAACGAGTGCAGGTTTTTAGAACCTCAAACTCTGTTGAGAAATTTATCTAAAGAGGAAGTGGAGCCCGCCTACACCATTTGGTATGACATAAGAGGCAGGGAGCATCAAGAGCAAGAGCGACCCGCAAAAAGGCCCCACGTGCAACAATTCACCGAGAAAACACAAGAGCATTGGGCCTGGTTAGAAAAAGAAAACAACTACCGAGCCACAATAAGCAAGTTGGAAGCCCAGGTCAGGGAAATCAAATTTGAAAACATTCTACATACTGCCAAAATTGAAAGAGAGAAAAATAGATTAGCCCAAGAAAATGAAGTTCTCCGGGCCCAAATACAAGAATTAAAAACAGCTGCTGAAAACCCGGAGAGAAGCAAAACTGATGAAAGGCTTATCAACAGCTTGAGGCATAAAGTGTGCAGCTATGGGAATGATCTAGATAAAGCTGAAGAAGAACTGGCNTGAGAGCTGTATTTCCTGGAGGCAGGGTCCGTCAAATATGGAACGAGTGCAGGTTTTTAGAACCTCAAACTCTGTTGAGAAATTTATCTAAAGAGGAAGTGGAGCCCGCCTACACCATTTGGTATGACATAAGAGGCAGGGAGCATCAAGAGCAAGAGCGACCCGCAAAAAGGCCCCACGTGCAACAATTCACCGAGAAAACACAAGAGCATTGGGCCTGGTTAGAAAAAGAAAACAGCTACCGAGCCACAATAAGCAAGTTGGAAGCCTACGTCAGGGAAATCAAGTTCGAAAACATTCTACATACGGCCACAATTGAAGGGGAGAAAAATATATTAGCCCAAATACAGGAATTAAAAATAGCTCCTGAGAACCCGTAGAGAAGCAGAACTGATGAAAGGCTTATCAAAAGCCTGAGGCACATGGTATGCAGCTATAGGAATGATTTAGACAAAGCTAAAGAATAACTGGCCGAAGTTCGGGCAAGATTAACAAGAAGTGCAGAAGAAAGAACAGATTTTGTCCAGAGACTAAAAAGAAAATATGACCAGGAAGTCACAAGCTTGAAAGAAAAATTGGTCGTCCTCGAGAACGAAATGGCCAAACAGGCAAAACGATTTAAGGTTGAGAGGGAACAGTGTTATGCGATGATGGCTCAGTTAGAGAAAGAGTTGCAAAAATGGCAAGAGTATAGTCACAAAGACGTCCATAATTTAGAGGCAAGATCCCAGCAAATCGGGCGCCTACTTCAAGAAAAGGATATCATCAGGCGAAGGGTCTAAGAAATAGCTGACTACAACCTCGCCAGATGTCAGGAATGCGAAGACATGACTAGGACCAATTTTTTCTCACCGGTTATGATCTTCGTCCATAAAATAATGGACGACCTTTACCGCCTCCGGCAAGACATAGCACGTAGGCCCATGGCAAGGCCTAATGATGCCTCGCCGGCCCCTGAAGCAACAGAAGCACTGATGTATTTTTGATGTTTTTCAGTTTGTATTTCATTTTTTCTAGTTATAGTCATGTCTGAGTCCACAGTAGTTCTTATATTTTTAGAAAATATGTGTCGAGTCTATTCTGCCCATTTTGAAATTCCGAAAGTGGGCTACAATTTTTCTGTAATCAAAAGTGTTTTATTTTATGAATGAAAATTTTAGAATAAAACTTTTAGAAGAAATATGTATTTCTGTCCTTTGGTCTTGCTACAATGAACTACGTGATGATCTGATTCACGCGGCGCCGTGATACGTAGGCAATCCACATAAGATTCGATCATAACCTTAAGAAAAGAAACCGAGCGAGGAATAAAATAGCAGAAAAAATAATTGAAGAAGGGTAAGAATAATAAAAATAAAAACAAAAACAAAAAGAAAAATAAAACCGGGATGAAGTACACAACTGTTGCAAAAACATATAGAAACGCATCAGGTGCATTGCATACCCCGTACGTGCGATTGCTTATGTAATAAATGTTTCAACCTAACGCTTGTTGGTTCAACCTTAAGGTATTTTATGGTGGTTGGTTCTACGGTAACCTGGCTTCCCATACTTACTTAACTAGATCAAAAGGGAGCATAGAAATGACATCTGAAAGTCACCTGTCAATCGTCAACTCTTCTGTGGAAGACCGAAATCTGGTCATCCCAACATCTGAGTCAGCAACAACTGAAGAGAACAGGACTCTGCGTTGCCGCATGCTGGAAATGTGGGATGCATGGTCCAATGGTAGGGAACCACCCAGTACCATCCCGGGTTTCCCAGAGATAATCCCAGGGCAGCGGGACGTCCAACATCCCAATAAGCTACCCAGCCACGCCATTTGGATATCCAACTATGTCGGCTCACTTTGCCGGAAGGCCTTCTGAGGTTCTCCCCCAGGCTTTGTTTTCTGGTGTCTCTTCCAGCATTTTCACCGCACCACCAATCTCCGCCACGGCCCCACCAACTATCTTCGGGCCAAGTTTCGAGCCGCCAACATTCACATTCCAAACACAATCCGTCCATCAAGATACCGCTCATGCTACTCCCAATGCATATCCCCAACAAACTCAGCCTGAGTTTACTTTGGGACAAGATAAGAAAAGACTCGAGCATGAAGAAATAACCCGAAAAATGAAGAGTATTGTACAGAGCCTCAAGAATATATAGGGGGTGAGCCGGAAGAATAGCGTCTCCTACGTGGATTTGTGCATGTTCCCACACGTCCACTTACCTCTTGGTTTTAAAACTCCCATGTTCGAAAATATGACGGACATGGGGACCCCATAGCTCATCTAAAAAAATACTGTAACCAGCTCCGGGGAGCAGGTGGAATAAAGGAGCTTCTCATGGCGTATTTTGGAGAAAGCTTGGAGGGAATTGCATCAGAATGGTACATGGACTAAGATATATCCTACTGGCACATATGGGATGACCTGGCACAGGACTTTGTCCGGCAATTCCAATACAATGTGGACATCGCTCCCGACAGGAACTCACTATCCAATCTAAAAAAGAAACCCTCAGAAAGTTTCAGAGAGCAGGCCATCAAATGGCGCGAGCAGACCTCCAGGGTCAAACCTCCGATGGATGAGGTTGAAATGGTCAGCGTCTTTCTACAAGCACAGGAAGCTGACTACTTCAAAAATATGATGTCCGGCATGGGCAAACCATTCGCGAAAGCAATCAAAATTGGAGAAATGGTGGATAATGGTCTATAAAATGGTCGTATCCTGTGCCAGTCTGCCATAAGAGCAACCTCCCAGGCCATCCAAGGATCCGGGAGTGCAGCCAACAGAAAAAAGAAAGAAGAATGGGCCATGATGGTTTCCGATGTCAGGAAGCCTCGATAATACCCGCATCCATTTCCAAAAGCTTCCCAACATTACTATCCTCACCAAGACATAGCTTATGCTACACCCCCTTTTCCCTATGCGGTAATGAATGCTCAGCGACATACCAGGCCGTAACAATAATACAAACAGAATAGAACTCCACCCCTAAAAAATAACCATCATTCCCCAGCTCCATATAATGAATGCCCTCCTCAAAACAGCTACCCGTACAATGCCTATCCCCGAGAATCACCAAGGAGACTTAATTTCACTCCCATCGGAGAGCCGTATTCCAGCCTCTTCCCAAAGTTGGTCCAGATGGAACTCCTGCAACCCGTACCTCCAAACGGGCAGAATCCCCAATCACCATCATATAGACGGGGTACCAGTTTTTGTTACCATTCCGGAGCAGAAGGTCACGACACGAAGGATTGCTGGACCCTCAAAAGGGCCGTGGAAAGCCTTATAGAACAAAAGAAAGTGGTTTTAAGGGACGAAGAAGCTCCTAATGTGACGTACAACCCACTGCCCACTCACAATCATGGGCCCGTCATCGGCATGATTGGCGAGGACTAAGATTTCGATCCAGCTCTAAAGGCCATCATCGCCATCGCAAATGTAGAAAGAAAACCCAAGGCGGCACCCGAACCAGTCAAAGAGATGAAAAAGAGTAACCCCGTCCCCCAGGTCATGGAAAAGGCTGAGACTGGAACAAATAAAGGCCCCCCCTAAAGACACTGTCCTTTACATCCCCAAGGCACACAGGAAGGAACAAAGTGTTTTGAGCCCTATCAGAAGGTTACAATTCAACAAGGTAATAATGAATGACTCAAATATATATACCCCAAAGGGAACGTATGCGGTGCGGGGGCAAATAATTTCTCCAAGGCTGAATGAGCCCGTGGTTATTAGCCGCGCGTCACAAACCCCCATGAAGAATACTACTGCCGTCCACTGGAATTACTGCAGGACGTTGGTGACATACAAATGGAAAGAGATTACCTGGGAAACAGGCAATATAAACTCATCAGAGAAATACCTCGACCCAGAAGAACTAAACCAAAGCAAGCTGAAGCGCTTTCCGCCTAAAAAATCGATCACTGCCGGAGAGGCAGAAGAATTCTTCAAGAATATGAAAATCGCTGAACACGCCATAATCGAGGAGCTCAGAAAGTCCCCCACTCAAGTCTCACTTCTATCCTTGCTGGTAAATTCAAGCGAGCATCAGAAGATCCTAATAAAAACCCTTAACGAAGCATACGTTCTGGCCAACACCACAGTCTAGCAAATAGAAAGAATGACAGAACGATTCTTTGAAGTCAACCGGATCTCATTCAGCAAGAATGACTTGCCCCGGAAGGGGCTGCCCACAACTAAGCCCTCCACCTAACTGTTAAATATGAGGGTTACTATGTGAAAATGGTTATGATAGACGGTGGATCTGGGTTGACATTTTCCATCTATCGACCCTAAAAAGGATGGAGATCGGAACTGAGAGAATCTGGCCCAACAATGTGTGCGTCCGTGCATTCGATGGTATCAAGAGTGACACGATCGGGGAGATTGATCTGGTCTTGACAATCGGCTCGGTAGATTTCGAAGTGACATTCCAGGTCATGGATATGGATACTTCCTACAATTATCTCCTTAGGAGGCCTTGGATCCATGCAGCAGGGGCAATGTCGTCTACTCTCCACCAGATGGTTAAATTCGAATATGAGGACCAGGAAATCATGGTCCGTGGGGAAGAAGAGCAGTCTATTTACAGGGAACCATTAGCCCCATGCCTGGAAGCAAGAGAGGGCAGCAACCACATAGTCTACCAGGCTTTCGAGATTGTGGTTGCGGACCAGCATGAGGAAGGAACCCCGTGCCCTCAACCCTTCCTATCAAACGCGTCAATTATGGTCGCTAATGACATGATTAAACATGGGTACACACCTGAAAAAGGGGGTGTCCTTGCAAGGCATTAAAGAACCTGTCACTTTGCCTACCAATAAAAAGTTTTTTGGAATAGGGTTTCAAGCTAGCCTCGACGATGAACAATGGGCTGACCAACGCAACAAAAATGGTTGGGTATTGCCTCAGCTGATCCCACACATCATCGCATGATATGTTAAGCCGAGATACGTGGAGAAAGAGGAAGAGGTTTTCACGGCAAAAGAAATAGAAGAAATATGCAGAGCAATGAGGCAGATGTTGTATGAGGCCCATATGGTCCAACCATGAGAAGGCTCCAACATTCCCGAAGTACAGTATATGGGGCCTGGTGCAAAGTTGCAAAACTGAGAGGCTACTCCATTCCCCGCCAGGAGGGAGTCCCGGTAGTTCAGCTTTTGCCATCCTTTCTGCACTATGAGTTATTTCAGGGTGTAACTCAAGTGTATTTTAAATTCTTGCCTTTAAATTCCGATGTAAACCCTCCTATGTTCAAATACAATGAAATGAAATACGAATTTCATCGTCTATTATTCTTTCTGATTTTTGTTTATCTTTTCTTATTTTCCAGTCCTAATAATGCGGCTTTAAAAAACATGACATGCTTGTGGACATCATGCTCAGATCTTAATACGCCGTCTAAACTCGAAATGATGAATCAAGAATTGGAATATGATGAAGAAGAGGCTTTTAGATAAATAAATCGAGAATTGGAACAGTTCGAGAACAAGCCTAAGCCAAACTTAAACGAAACGGAACCCGTTAAATTGGGCAGTGAAGAAAAGATTCGAGAAACCTTGAAAAGCATCCACACGAATGAAGAGACTAGATACGTCTTGATTCAACTCCTATTTGAATTCAAAGACGTATTTGCTTGGTCCTACGATGACATGCCCGGACTAAGTATGGACTTGGTGGTACATAAATTGCCAACCTACCCCGGTCATCAACCTGTCCAACAAAAGTAGCGGAAATTTTAAACAAACATGAGTGACAAGGTCAAAGAAAAGGTCGCTAAACAACTAAAGGCTGGAGTAATCCGAGTGGTCCAATACACCACCTGGCTGGCCAATGTGGTTCTGGTGCCTAAAAATGACGGAAAGGTCCGAGTATGTGTCGACTACAGGGATTTCAATAAAGCCAGTCCCAGAGATAATTTTCCACTACCGAACATACACATCTTAGTGGACAATTGTGCCAAACATGAGGTATAGTCTTTTTTCGATTGCTATGCCGGATATTAGCAGGTATTGATGTATGAAGAGGATGTAGAAAAGACAGCCTTCACTACACCCTGGGGAACATACTATTACCGAGTCATGCCATTTGGTTTGAAGAACGCTGGGGCGACTTATATGAGGGCCATGACTGCCATATTCCATGACACGATGCATCAGGAGATTGAAGTGTACGTGGATGATGTGATCATTAAGTCCAGAACCCAAAGTGACCATGTGCAGCATTTGAGGAAATTCTTTGAACGCTTGCGCAAATATGATTTGAAATTAAACCCGGCCAAATGAACTTTCAGAGTTCCATCCGGAAAATTACTGGGATTTATAGTCAGTCGACGGGGCATTGAGCTGGACCCAGCAAAGATTAAATCTATCTGGTATCTCCCACCCCCAAGAACCAAGAAGGAAGTCATGAGTCTGTTGGGTAGGTTGAATTACATCAACAGGTTCATCGCTCAGTTGACCTACACATGAGAGCCTATATTCAAGCTATTGAAAAAAGATGCGGCCATCAAATGGACAGACGAGTGCCAGGATTCTTTTGACAAGATCAAAGAATATCTGTCAAATCCTTAGTCCTACCAGAACCAGGGAGACCTTTGCTCCTATACCTGACGGTGCTAGAAAATTCCTTTGGGTGTGTTATCGGGCAAGACGATGCAACCGGGAAGAAAGAGCATGCCCTTTATTACCTAAGTAAGAAGTTCACAAACTACGAGGCCGAGTATTCTCAATTAGAAAGGACTTGTTGCGCTATAACTTGGGTTGCTCAGAAGCTCAAACATTATCTGCTGGCTTATACCACCTACCTCATCACGAGGCTGGATCCTTTGAAGTACATATTCCAAAAGCCAATGCCCACTGGGAGATTAGAAAAATGGCAAATCTTGCTCACATAATTCGATATTTTCTATGTCACTCGCACAGCTATGAAGGCTCAAGCATTGGCCGATAATCTAGCAGAAAATCCGATCGATGATGAATACCAGCCCTTGAACACTTATTTTCCGGATGAATAAATCAACTCCGTCAAAGTAATCTCGGAAGGCGCTGACACCTGGAAAATGTTCTTCGACGGGGCATCCAATTCGAAAGGTATCGGGATAGGGGAAATCTTGATTTCACCCACAGGACAACACTATCCAGCCTCGGCCCGCCTCCATTTCTTCTGCACAAACAATACTGCTGAATATGAAGCTTGTATAATGGGCATGAACATGGCCATTGACATTGATGTGGAAGAGTTGTTGATCATGGGGGACTCTGATTTGATCATTAAATAGACTCAGGGAGAGTGGGAAACACGATATGTTAAACTCCTTCCCTACAAACAGCATGTGGAGAATCTTAGTAAGAGATTTAAAGTCATCGAGTTCAGATATATCCCTCGGTGCCACAATGAGTTAGCTGATGCGTTGGCCACCCTACCTGCAATGTTGCCCTATCCAGGTAATGTTCGCATAGACCCATTGGAGATCCAAGTCAAGGAAAGACATGGTTACTGCAACACGGTCGAAGTAGAGCCCGATGCCTAACCATGGTATCACGATATTAAAATATTTTTGAAGACAAAAGAATACCCCGAGCAGGCCAACGGAGACCAAAAGAGAACCATTCGAAGGCTCACAAGCAGTTTCTTACTAAGTGGGGAAGTACTGTATAAAAGGTCTCCCGATCTAAATTTGTTAAGATGTGTAGACGCTAAAGAAGCCGAAAAGATCATGGGCGAAGTCCATTCAGGAGTATGCGGTCCCCACATGAATGGGTACGTCCTCGAAATGAATCTTGCGGGCTTGATATTATTGGATGACCATGGAGAAAGATTGTTTCGATTTCGTCCGGAAGTGCCATAAGTGTCAAATACATGGCGACCTAATCCATGCACCACAATCAGAACTGCATCCTATGTCGTCACCCATGCCATTTGTTGCCTGTGGAATGGATGTCATTGGGCCAATCGAGCCAAGGGCCTCAAACGGGCACATATTCATTGTGGTTACTATCGACTATTTCACAAAATGGGTCGAGGCCGTCATGTTCAAAGCTGTCACTAAGAAAGTGGTGGTGGATTTCGTGTATGCTAATATCATCTGTCGTTTTGGTATCCCAAAAACTATCATTACCGACAATGCCGCGAATTTGAACAGTAACTTGATGAGGGAGGTATGTGAGTTGTTCCAGATAACACACCGCAACTCGACCCCTTACCTGCCCAAAGCCAATGGAGCCGTCGAAGCAGCAAACAAAAACATTAAGAAGATTCTCAGGAAAATGATCCAAACATCCAGGCAATGACATCAAAAGTTTTCTTTTGCCTTATTGGGTTATCGCACGACCGTGCGTACATCGGTTGGAGCTACCCCTTACCTATTGGTTTATGGCACTGAAGCCGTGATAGCCGCTGAAGTCGAAATTTCTTCCCTTCGGATTATTGTCGAAGCAGAAATTGAGGACAATGAGTGGGTAAAGACCTGACTGGAGCAATTAACTCTGATTGATGAGAAAATAATGGTCGAAGTGTGCCACGGACAATTATACCAGCAAAGAATGGCCCGCGCTTACAAAAAGAAAGTGCGGCCTAGGAACTTTGAAGTAGGGCAACTCGTTTTAGGACGTATCCTCCCACACCACAAAGAAGCGAAAGGAAAATTCGCCCCAAACTGGAAAGGTCCATACATCATAAGGAAATTGCTACAAAAAGGAGCGTTATACCTGGAGGACGTCAAAGGAAATGACCCCGAAATGACTGTGAATGCAGATGCCGTCAAAAGGTACTATATTTGATCCTCTATATATTTGCAAGTGTTCTCCGGTTGGGATGACGAAGGCTTTCATTCTTGCCATCCAAACACCATTAACCCTTTTTGCAAACCCTTTGAGCCGGTTACTCTTCTTTTATTACCCTCTTTGGAACCCGAAGTTTGTTATTGGGAAACAAAAAAAAAAGGAAGTATTGAAATAAAAAGAAACAAAAATGATGAAATGAAAAAAAAAATATCAAATCAAAAAGAAAGGGGAAAGAAAAAAAAATCAACCAGAAACGGAAACAAAAACGAAAGTTTCCTGAACTACGTTCGACTTGATTCTAAAAGGATATGTAGGAAGCCTCTCCATGGGATTCAGTTACACCAAAATAAAAATCCACATTTCCCCAAGAGTTTAAGCTGGGGCAGATGTTAGAATATGATTGGCGATAATCTCGTCGGAAAGGTTCCAAAGTTGTAATTCAATACAAATTCTTCTCACCAAAACCCTGTTCAAGTCCTTCCGATCAATTGGTAAACATGCTTAAAGTTGGAGGAGACAGTGTCGAATCTAGTGCATGCAAATGAGAGAAAAAAAATGAGAGAGTCTTATCGGTGAAAACCCACACGGGCACCGTGAGGCGACAGGAGGCAGAGAAATTAAAAATGAGAGAGTCTTATCGGTGAAAACCCACACGGGCACCGTGAGGCGACAGGAGGCAGAGAAATTAAAAATGAGAGAGTCTTGTAAGTGAAAACTCGCAAAGAGCACTACAAGGCGATGATACGAAGAGAAATGAGAGAGATTAGTCGGTGCAAACCCGCAAAGGGCGCCACTAATCGAAAAGGATAATGGATCACTGATAGTGACACAGTCCGGGGCAAGGTTTCTCAATCTCGAGGTGATAGTTGTGATGAATTTCTTAGAGTAGGACGGTTTACACAGATCTGGCATCCAGTCCAAAGGGCATGTCATGTTCATTGAAGCCCGCACGCACTCCAAATAAGTCCTTCTTCCCTTTCCCCGAAAGGGACACCTTTTGTTTAAATTTGTTGTCCATTCTGTCATTTATTTTTCTTTTTGAATCCCTTTCGGTCTAACTCTATTCCGAAACTAAGGCAAAGAAAAGATGGCAAGACTTATTTACGGGGCTCTCATTTGACACGGGTCAATATGCAAAAGGCACCCAGCCTCGTCAAAGGCATCGAGTCGATCTCGACTAGCCAAAGCGGACGATACTTCAAACTCAAAACCCTTGAAAGGAGAAAATCAAATTAAAGGGCCTAGAAAGACGAATGAAGTTGAAAAGTTGATTCCCACGTGGCTAACCATCTTGGAAAGGTTTGAAAAGCCGAAATATCTCAAATGACCCAAAGTTACAGTTGGAAGAAAAGTCAGGAATGAAAATCCAATAAAGGCGAAATAACGTTGGAAAGGTTAAGTCCCACGCGACTAACCGTCGCAGCAGAATTTGAGGGGCCAAAACTCCCCCCCCCCCACTACTCTAGAAATCCAAAAGAAAAGCAAGTGAAAAGCCTACAAAGGCAAAGTAAAATGTTGGGTCCCACGTGACCGATCGCCGTGGCGAAATCTTGAAAGCCAAGGCCCCCGGGATTAGAGATGAAACCCAATCCCCAGCAAGAAAACAAGCCAGCAAGTGGTTGAGATCTTCATCAAAAGAACCGAGACCAAGCAGCTGAAAATCAAAGCTGCAAAACCAACCACCATTTCAAACTAACAAATCGTTCTCTGTTTGAGAATAGGAAACATGTGAAAGCAACCGTGCTAAAAACAGGTGCAATCAAAAGGAACCGCGCAAGAGCTAGAAAGAGCTCTGTAGCATTGACCCCAAAGAAAGGGAAGTTTCCTCCAAACATCGTTTCCCGCATATATAAAGGAAAAAAAGAAGAAGAAATGAAGTTCAATATGATGCAACCCTAAAGTAGCATAGGGTCCTCAACCCCTAGCCAAACATTTTCCAACCAAGGATATCCCAGTCCTCAGTTGATGTCAACGTAGGGTCCCGCACCCAAGCAGACACCGGCATAACCCGGTGATCTCTTCCTTTCCCGACAACAGTATAACATATTGATCATCTTCAGACACTAGCATAACCCAGTGATCTCTAATTCAGGCAACAACATAACCTATTGACCTTTCCAGACACCACCATAACCTGGCGATCTTCCTGACAACAGCATAACCAGTTGATCATCTCCAGACACTAGCATAACCCAGCAATCTCTATTTCAGACAACAACATAACCTGTTGACCTTTCCAGACACTGGCATAACCCAGTGATCTCTATTTCAGGAAACAACATGACCCGTTGACCTTTCCAGACACCAGCATAACATGGCGATCTTCCTGAAAACAGCATAACCTATTGATCATCTCCAGACACTGGCATAACCTAGTGATCTCTATTTCAGGAAACAGCATGACCTGTTGACCTTTCCAGACACTGGCATAACCCAGTGATCTATCTTCCTGACAACAGCATAACCTGTTGATCATCCTCAGACACTGGCATAACCCAGTGATCTATACTTCAGGCAACAGCATGACCTGTTGACCTTTCCGGACACTGGCATAACCCAGTGATCTATCTTCCTGACAACAACATAACCTGTTGATCATCATCAGACACTTGCATAACCTAGTAATCTCTATTTTAGGCAACAACATAACCCTTTGACCTTTCCATACACCCGCATTACCTGGCGATCTTGCTGACAACAACATAACTTGTTGATCATCTCCAGACACTGGCATAACACAGTAATCTCTATTTCAGGCAACATCATAACCTTTTGACCTTTCCAGACACCAGCATAAAGCGGTGATCATTTCTTCTCCAGACACTGGCATAACCCCAGTGATCTCTTTTCCCCAGGCAACAACATAACCTGCTGACCTCCCCGGACACCGGCATAACCTGGTGATCTTCCTGACAACAACATAACCTGTTGATTATCTCCAGACATTAGCATAACCCAATGATTTCTTTTGTGACAAAAACATAACCTGTTGATCCTTCCCCAGACACCGGCATAACCTGGTGATCTCTTCTTGACGACAACACGAGCTGTCGATCTTTTCCAACATAGGGTCCCCAATCCCTAGTTGATTTCACCTTTTAGGCATACGGTATCTACCCCCTGGTCTGCATTCACTCCAGTACACAGTTCCCGGCCCTTTATTGCTTTCAATAATAAAATAGCTTGGATTTTATTACAATAACTCACGAAATTTTCCTAGTAAGAAACTGGGCCAGAAAATTTCGTTCGTTTGTTTTGATTTTGTGAAGATTACGTTTCTAGAACATTGGAACTCAAGACAACCAAAGAAGAAGTCTCGATCTAAAATAACAAAACAAAGAAAGAAGAAAGAGAAGATTGAATCCAAAAGTGCACAAACGGGGAAGATGTGGACTATTCAGGACGAGATTGAAGTTATCCGTCCAGTATGTCCTTCTTTGATCTGAGGAACGACAAGACAAAAACTAGCACCTGCGTTAACAAGCATCAGGATCCCAGTCAGAGTCAGTGAAAGATCAAGGCTCAAGACCAGGTCTTATATAGGAATCTTGTAATTTAGCAGCTGATAAGTTTTAGTTGGTGCTTCGTTTTGCACTTGGGTGTAATAAGGAGATCGGCAGCAGTACTAGCAGCAAGCGCAGTGAAACCACAGTTACTCGGTAGTTCCAGCTACCAAAACCTCCAGAACTACACTAACCTGATTCCTTTATAGCCAAGGATATGTAGGCAGCCCTTGACGCAGGGTTCGGTCAAACTTTTCAAAAACGCTTCACAATGGAACACATGAATAAGTAACAGTCATTTATTGCCGCTCACTTTGTCTTTTCCCGAAAACACTTCGTGTTTCCGAGCAAAGAGGGGCAGCTGTGAGCATGTAATTTTTCACCAACCATATACTCCTACAAAATTCGATAAAATAAATTAATTTCACAAATTTTTGTTGAATTTTAGTGTTAATTGTGAATTTATTTTGCATTGCATATTCATAATTCCTCCTTTAAAATTATTTAAACTTGCGAAAATTAGGCGCATCATTATTATCAAGGAATTATAAAGTTATAGTTAACTAAATAATAGACGATGATGCTTACTTGATGTAATGTAGTTTTAATAATTAATTACTAAAAATTAATCATCTTTTATTCGATAAATCATGGATTTAATTAGGAATTTAGACTTGGTCGTTTTATTCTTGATTAATCTGTAAATAAATAAGGTTTAAATTAATTACTACATTTCTTGGATTAAATTATATTTGAATTTAATTAATTTAATTGGTGTAGTTAATTAAAGGGTATTAAAATCAGACCTGGGAAAAAATTACCCAGGCCCAAACCCCTTCTATATACACAATACACTCCATCCCGAACCCCTTACCCGGCCTGTACCCTGTAACAACCACACGACACCGTTTTTCCCCATTAAACCCTAGTCGTTGGATCATCTCGATCCAACGATTCCGAACTCCACACCCCTAAACCTATATAATTGTTCCTAACCCCCCCCTACCCTCATCTGCAAAAGTCTAACCCCCCTTCCCCTTCGTCTCTCTCTCTTTCNGTCCTGACTAACCCAAACCCTAGCCGCCCCAGGATTCCACCGCCTTCCGGCCACCAGACCTCCACCAATCGACCTCAAATCTTCACCAGACCATCTCCTCCCCCTTCTCAACCATATCCTACCATCTATTTCACCAAAAACTCATTCAAGTTTCTTTAATCTCAGATCTGGAAATGGAAAAACCCTATAACATGCTGAAATTGATCCCGAGCGACTCTGTGACTCAAACTTACATGAGTCGATAGTTCTCAATGAGAACCGTCGATTCATGTGAGTAGGGGTCACTTTTGGAGGTCGTCGTAGCCCGGCCTAACTCCGGCGAGTCACCGTAGTTCGTGCAGACCCCTCAAACGAGTATCCCCTTTTTTCCTTTCTATCTGTTTCATTCCTAATTATTACATGAACACGCCTAATCATTGTTGTATTATTACATCCATGTTTAGGTTAGTTTCTTCTTTTTTTTTTCATTTTGTTCTGTCTTACAATTCTCATGTTTGTTTACGTGCTCTTTTTCCTTGATTAATCCAAAATCCTGAATGTATTTCATGTTTAATTCATTAGTAACTAACCTAGGGTTTTGCCACTATTTCATATATATGCTCCTTCCTTTTTCCTTGATCCATTTAGTTAATTGATTTTGTCTATGTGCTTGATTAGGTAGCAGAATAATTTGGTTTAGATTTAAAGTTCAAATATGTCCATGACAGTCATATATTTGTTCTTGGATAGACTCCTTTTGAATATCATGACTGATAAGCTGCTTTCTTATGAGTTTGTTTGGCTATTAATTTGTTTGGTCAATTTGTTCGTTTTGATATGCTTGGGTCATTAATTAGGTGAAAGTTAATCTCTAGTTTAATGTTAGGCAACTACAATGATTAGTTGCCTAATAGCCTATTTGAGTAATTAGGCTGATATTTGAACCTATAAAGGGGACTAAATTCATAGATTGCCTAAGTTGATAGTTAATTAGTTAAGTCTAATCGAACTGAAATGAGCCACTTTACCTAGTCTTAAAGGATCAAACTAATTGGCCTAGATTATTTAACAACTTAAACCAGAGTTAATATATAGTTAACTAATGAACCTAACCAGAGTTAGTCAAGTAGAGTTAACAATAACCCAAGCAAGTTTAGCCCTTGTTACCTAATGGTAATTTTAGAGACTTCAAGGGGTATATTAGGTATTGTAGGTCAAGAAATCAGATTTTTAAGAGGTTTTTAGGTCATTTCATAGGCTGGAAGTTTCTAGAACAGGGGGGAGCTGTCCCAAAGGATAAGGGTGACAGCTGCCCTATGTACCATTTCAGCTCTTGAAATGGTAATATACCATAGGATACCCCATTCCCAAATATTCTATAAATAGACCCCATTCCCTTTAGACTAAGGGCGGAGATCAGATTTTTTGGACACTCTGAAAATTCACTCTACAACTGCCTTTTTTACTGAACACTGGAAAACAAATCAGAATAGTTCTTTATTCAAAATGTCCAAAACAAATCAGTAGAAAGAAATATGTTTTCTCAAGAACTCTTGAAGGTTTTCTGTGGGTCTTTTCAGTTGGTGGTTTTCTTTGATCTGCTTCTGATTTTTCTGAAATTCCTCTAGTTTGGTTTGTGGAGCTGGGGTTAGTTTTTGGTTGTTGTTTACTACTGCTGAATCCTCCTCTTTTTTGCTGATTATTGTTCATACTTGACCTTTATTTGGTCAAGACTTTTGCTGTTTTTCTATTTGAAAGGTATGTATTAACTGATCTCTTCTTAATGAAATTTTTCTTTACTGGAATCTTCTTATTCTTCTCCCTGCTTAAACTATCTGTTCTTGATGAATGAAGTTATCTCTTCTGCTTTGTATAAATATGACTGTATAGCTGTTGATTAGCATATTAATTAACCTGTGAGTGTGATAAATACTATTTTTTTTTGGTGATATTTCTTTGCTGGAATATTCTGTATATTTCAGGCTAAATGTGTAAATGTGGTGAATAATCATAGTTATATATTAGGAAACAAGATGCACGATAGTGTAGAACCTAACTTTCTCTATGGTCAGTTTCTCTCTGTTAAATGTGCAGAAAATATGCTTCCAATTGAGTCTCTTTGGTCAATAAAGGGATTCAACAAGCAAGTCCCTAAGTAGTTTAGTATTCAGCACTAGGGTAGATGAGTTTGTCATTCCAATGGTCAAATTCCCCACAATAGTGCGTAAAAAGTAGCATGTACCTGAAGTTACCTCTGCTAGGGAATAAAATAAAGGCCTCCTAGAGTAAGGAATCTGAATCTCCTAAAAATGATAAGATTCTGTCTCTACAAAAGCTTAAAAGTCAAAATTATAGTATAATTGTTAAGAGGAACAAAGACCAGATCTATGGAGCTGAATCTGACCCTTTCTATGGCCAGATTCAGCCCAGAAAAGGTCTGAGTATGCTTTGTTCTCTAAGAGTATCATTAAGGTTTGAATCTAATCTCCTTCATGATTGGATTCACTTTTGACCATAATCAAAGGCATATCCTCAACACTGTCCAAATAGTAAAGTGTTGAAATTATAACCTTAGATTAACAATAAAAGGTGCTCTTATTTGTTGTTTAGTGACCATTAAAGAGACTTAGTAAGCATGTCTCCATATGTCTTTAGATTTAGGTTAATGTTAGCATTATTAGATCAAAGTCTGATACAGTCATGGTCAGGTTTAGACCAAGAGAATGCATAAATAATTATGTTTGACAGTGTAGCTTAGCATAGCATTACCAGGTTAAACTTGACCTCCTTTCTTGGTCTTGTTTGGTCTGGTGGGTGCCCAACACTTAATTAGTTTGTGCTTTATATAAATTATAAAAAAAGGGCTGCAAATGTACAATACGAAGAATCCAGATGTGGAGCGGCTATTTAGGATTTCCATTTTTAGTTTCCTTGGGATATTCATAGAAATGTATTTTTTTACCAAAGCTGTATTTTGCTTCAGAAAAACTGTAATCCGTTCGCTTATGCACTTTGGAATATTGTAATTTAAGGGACTGGACTGTATATTTATTTTTAGCTTTTCAACTGATAGTGTTCAAACTAAATTTAAAGGTGATTTTCTGGAACTTTGAATCTATGTTGCTCTAAAAGGTAGTTCAGGCACAAAAATAGGTGTTTAAACGAAAAAAGGGGAGTAGGTATTCAAATCATTCTACATGAAGCTTTTAGTAAATGTTTAATTATTTTCAGAAGTGGTTATTTCAAAAATTCGTTTGTTTCAATATAAGTGGGTTTCGTGGATTATTTCTCGTTCATGACGTATCCTGTCAAACTCTCTGAAAATCAATGTATGAACAGTTTGAACCTTGAACCATGTGATTAGGCTATCTAAAAGTCAACAAGAACTGTTAATTTAGAATTGGTAAAACTGCCTGTGTTGTGTACCTTCGCCAGAAATTACAAAGTTCCAGAAAAATAAAGTACTTTTAGCTTATCAATTTGAAGCGATACCAGTAGATAATGCATTTCTGTGTCTATAATTCTTATAGGTGTATATATATCTACACGAATAAGGCGCAACTCGATTAACACATTTTTTATCATTTACCAAACTAGGAAGAGAAGATCTTTAAGATTTGATTAAGAATTGAATTTCCTAATTGGTAGTTTTTTCTTACAGAAATAGCCAAGCTAGGATGACCTAAAGTGATTAATTGGGGAATAAGTATGGCCATAGCCCGATATATGTTTCCTTAGGCTAATGAATCCCTCTCTTTCTTTAGACAACTCCCCTAGATAAAAATCATGCCCTTTAGATTGAAATTTGATAAAAATCGAATACTATTCCAAGTTACAATAAACTACACTCGAGAGTGGAAACGCATGCCCCCGACCCTCAACTCCAAACAACTAAATAAAAATGCACATAACAATCACGGGTGCATTTCATGTAGCGTGTTTTCCATGTGTTCAAAAATAACAAGTGCACGCCATCGTGACTTGTCTAAGATAAATCCATAAATGTCCTAATCGATCTGGAAACTAAAAATGCTCCCTCAAATGGAAAGCATAAAAAATAAATGAACATCGCCTAAAATAGGCACTATAAAACCTTCATGACCATAGTCTTGACCACGTAATCAACATTTGGGTGCGACAACTCATGTCCCCGTCTTCAACTTCAAATTATAATAAAAATCACATGTTGTAATTGCGGGTGCATTTCATGTGGCAAAGTTATAATGTGTCCAAACACAAATAAGTGCATGCCATCGTGACTTATTTCAAGATAAATCCATAATTATGAAAAAAAGGCGTTTTAAAAGTAAAAAAGCTAAATTCAAAACAGGCTAAAAATATGTAAATTATCGGATAATTTAGGCCAAATATCAATAGTTAAGCGACCATGCTAGAACCGCGGAACTCGGGAATGCCTAACACTTTCTCCCGGGTTGACAGAATTTGTTACTCGGATTTCTGGTACACAGACAATTTAAAACAGAGTCAAAATTTCCTCGGTTTAGGATTTCATAAATAAACGGTGTCCCGGAGCATCATCAAAAATCCGGGTGGCGACTCTGAATTTAAATAATAACCCCAAAACAGAATAATGTCACTTTAATTAGAAAAACTCCCTTATTATCCCTGCATTATCCCGGGGGTGGAAAAAGGAGGTGTGACAGTGGCAATGCCCAGTATTGGTAATGTTACCTCCAGCATCGTGAAGCCCAGAATCACTGGGCACTTTTAGTTGAAACAGAGCATGATCCAAATACTTCATGCAAACGGGCAGTGTTTTGGTCTTCCACACGAGGATCCACAGTAGCAGATTCTAAACTTCTTGGAGATTAGTGATACTTATATCACTAACGGGGTCACGCCAGATTATGTGAGGCTCACGCTTTTACCGTTCTCTATATTGGGAGAAGCAAAGCGATGGCTGAAGGCAGAACCAGCTAATTCCATCACAAAATGCAATGATTTGGCGAGAAAATTTCTGGCAAGGTTCTTCCCTTCAGGAAAGACTGCAAAGATTAGGAGTGAGATAGTCCCCTTTAGACAGAAAACGTGTGAATCGTTATATTCAGCATGGGAAAGGTTCAAAGGGCTACTTAGAATTGCCCTCATCACAATCAGACAAACGAGGTGTTAGTCCACACTTTCATTGAGGGGCTCCATCCGCAAAGAAAAATTATAGTAGATGCAGCAACCAGAGGTCAGGTGTTGGAGAACAATTATGATGAAATATTTGCATTACTGAATAAATTCTGCAAAATCTATCCAGACTGACAAGGTGAAATGGGGAGAAATGTGGTTCAAAAGTCACCAGGGGTTCTTGAACTAAATGTGGTCTCAGCATTGTCAGCTCAGATTTCCACATTGACTAACCAAGTCAATCAGATGAACCTGATCATTAACAAGCAACAATCTCAACCAGTACAACAAGCCCAACCAGTGCAACATATTCAGGTATTTTGTGAAGTTTGTGGAGAGGGTCATTCGAGTGATGTATGCCCAGTTAACCTAGAATCTGTCAGCCTCGTGGGTAACGTGAATAGGGGACAAGCAAATCAATATGGAAACACTTATAACCCCAACTGGAGAAACCACACAAACATCTCTTGGGGTGGAAATCGAAGAACTCAGCATAACTACAGGCATCCAACACCTCAACAGCAGTACAAACCA
This sequence comes from Nicotiana knightiana, assembly GCA_005239525.1. Taxonomy (NCBI): domain Eukaryota; kingdom Viridiplantae; phylum Streptophyta; class Magnoliopsida; order Solanales; family Solanaceae; genus Nicotiana; species Nicotiana knightiana. The sequence goes on from ML432791.1 coordinate 236,861, forward strand.
CCTCAGGCTGAACCATCAGCAAGCCTTGAGGACATTATGAAGAGAATTATGAACGAACAACTTGCTTTCAATCAGAAAATAATGGCTGACCACCAAGCCTAGACTGTAGCGATGAGAAATTTAGAACGTCAAGTGGGGCAACTCGCCAGTTCTCAAATACCCGACCAACGGGGGCTCTTCCAAGTGACACTGAAGCTAATCCTAAAGATTATGTTAATGCTATATCATTGAGGAATGGGAAGCAATTGGAAGGCAGGTACAAATCAATATTCCACTGGTAGACATTATGCAGGAGGTGCCCAAATATACTAAATACATCAAGGACATTTTGTCCAATAAACGAAGGCTTACTGAGTTCGAAACCGTGGCACTCACTGAGGAAGTTAGCTTAAGAATTCAAAGCAAGGTACTCAGAAATTAAAAGATCTGGGTAGTTTTACTATCCAAATCTCAATTGGTAAGCATGCAGTCGGGCGAGCTTTGTGCGATCTTGGGGAAAGTATTAATTTGATGCCGCTATCTGTGTTTAAGCAGTTGGGATTGGGTGAACCACGCCCAACAACAGTGATTTTACAATTGGCTGATCGCTTCCTTGCTTATCCTGAGGGAGTAATTGAAGATGTGCTGGTTCAAGTGGGTTCCTTCATATTCCCAGCTGATTTCATTATGTTGGAATATGAGCCTGATCAGTAAGTCACATTTATTTTGGGGCGTCCCTTCCTAGCTGCGGTCCGAGCTATCATTGATATGAGTTAAAGGAAAATGACAATGCGAGTTGGTGATCAAGTGGAGGTGTTTAATGTTTATAAGGCACTCAAGTTACATGTCCACTATGAAGAGCTATCCATGATTACTGTAGTGGAAATCAAATCGGAGTCAATGGTTCCCTACATGAGTCCTGTTGACCCTCTTGAGCAATTGTTAGTTGGGAATGAAGAATACAATGAGGATGAAACAAAGGGAGAAATTAAGAACTTTTTTGAAGTATCTTGCAGTTACATCCACGGGCTAGGAAAATTTGAAGAGTTGAACAAGCCTGTTACTCTAACCCCTCCTAAGCCATCTATTGAAGAGGCTCCAAAGCTAGAACTCAAACCTCTTCCAGCACATTTACGCTATGCTTATTTGGGGAACTCTAAGACATTGCCCGTGATCATCTCATCCAGCCTGACCAATACACAAGAACCGAAATTGCTCAGGGTACTTCGTGAGCACAAAAAGGCGATTGGGTGGACCATTGCAGATATTAAAAGAATCAGCCCACAATTTTGCATGCATAAAATCTTTTTGGAAGATGGACATCGCCCGAGTGTTGAGCAGCAAAGAAGGCTAAATCCCATCATGATAGAAGTGTTGAAGAAAGAAGTAATAAAATTACTAGATGCAGGTATCATTTTCCCTATTTCTGACAGCAAATGGGCGAGCCCGGTTCAATGTGTGCCCAAAAAGGGAGGGATGACCGTGATTGAGAATGAGAAGAATGAGCTAATTCCTACCCGCACTGTTACGGGGTGGAGATTTTGCATTGATTATAGAAGGATCAACAAAGCAACCCGCAAGGATCACTTTCCACTCCCATTCAAGATCAAATGCTGGACAGATTAGCAGGACATGAATATTATTTCTTTCTGGATGGGTATTCAGGTTACAATCAAATTTTCATATGCCCAGAGAATCAGGAGAAGACCAAGTTCACTTGCCCTTATCGCACCTTCACCATCAAGCGAATGCCATTTGGTCTTTGCAATGCACCAGCCACCGTCCAGAGATGTATGGTGGATATTTTCACTGACATGGTGGAAAAATTCCTAGAGGTGTTCATGGATGACTTCTCAGTCTTTGGGTCATCTTATGATGATTGTTTGAAAAATCTGAGCATGGTGCTAGCCCGTTGTGAAGAAACGAATCTGGTGCTAAATTGGGAGAAGTGTCATTTTATGGTGCAAGAAGGCATCGTTTTGGGTCATAGAGTATCTAAAAGTGGCATCGAAGTTGATAAGGCAAAAGATGAGGCAGTTAAAAAACTACCTTCCACCAATTTTGGTGAAGGGCATCCGGAGTTTCTTGGGACACAGAGGATTTTATAGGCGCTTTATTAAAGATTTTTCTAAAATTGCTACTCTGTTATGCAGGTTGTTGGAAAAAGATGTCAAGTTCAATTTTGATGCACCCTGCCTAAAGGCATTTGAGGAGCTCAAGAAGAAATTTGTAGCTGCCCCCATAATTGTTGCACCTGATTGGTCGGCACCATTTGAACTTATGTGTGATGCAAGTGACCATGCAAGGGCAGTGCTAGGATAAAGGAAAGACAAGGTGTTTTATTCCATCTACTATACGAGTAAGACCCTTGATGATGCATAACAGAATTACCCCACCACTGAAAAAGATCTGTTAGTTGTGGTGTGGGCCTTTGGAAACTTTTGGGCATACTTGGTGGGCACAAAAGTTATTGTCCACACAGATCACGCAGCAATCAGGTATTTATTTACAAAGAAAGAATCTAAAGCTAGATTGATGCGTTGGGTTTTATTGTTGCAGGAATTTGATGTGGAGATAAGAGACCGAAAGGGCACTGATAACCAAGTAGCTGACCATCTGTCAAGGCTGGAAAATCATGATTATGTTGAGGAGGGTGGAGATATTAAAGAATTCTTTCCTGATGAGCAAATTTTTGCTATAACCCAACACCCTCCTCCGTGGTATGCCGATTATGTGAACTATCTGGTGAGTGGGGTACTTCCTCCGGAAATAGAATCTGAAGCAAGGAAGAGGTGCTTATGCGATGTGAAGTTTTACTACTGGGATGAGCCCTACCTGTACAAAGATTGTGGTGATCAGTTAATGAGGAAATGTATTCATGATATAGAAGTGGGACTTGTGCTGTATGATTTTCATGCATCACCATATGGGGGCCATCATGGTGGCGATCGAACAGCGGCGAAAGTGCTACAATCTGGTTTTTTTGGCCAACGTTATTCAAAGATGCCCACGCATTTGTTAAAAAGTGTGACCAGTGCCAGAGAACAGGAACGATAACAAGGAAGCACGAGATGCCTTTGAATAATATCTTGGAGGTAGAGATTTTTTATGTATGGGGGATAGACTTTATGGGTCCATTCCCATCATCCAGGGGAAATAAATGCATTTTGATGGAAGTAGACTAGGTGTCGAAATGGGTGGAGGCAATTGCATTGCCGACGAATGATGCCATGGTTGTCGCTGCATTTGTGAAGAAGAATATATTCTCCAGATTTGGTACTCCACGTGCCTTGATTAGTCATGAAGGAACCCATTTTTGCAATCAGTTTTTGAATAACCTTTTAGCTAAATTTGGGGTCCCTCATCGAGTTGCAACAACATATCACCCTCAAACAAGTGGACAAGCAAAGGTATCCAATAGAGAAATAAAGAAAATATTAGAGAAAACGGTGAGTGTGAACAGGAAAGATTGGGCTGCTAAGTTAGATGATGCTTTATGGGCATACAGAACAGCGTACAAAACACCAATTGGGGCATCACCGTATAAGATGGTCTATGGGAAGGCATGTCACTTGCCCGTAGAGCTTGAACACAAGGCGTGTTGGGCCATCAAGAAGCTAAACATGAACATTGAAGCCGTGGGTGAGAAAAGATTGTTGCAGTTGGATGAATCGGATGAGTTCAGGTTGCATTCATACAAAAATGCCAAACTTTACAAAGAAAAGACCAAGATATGGCATGACAAACATATAAATCCGCATCATTTTAAGCCAAGCCAACATGTATTATTATTCAATTCTAGGCTTAGATTGTTTCCTGGAAAGCTGAAATCGAGATGGTCAAGCCTATTTGAGATAGTGAGAGTCACCCCATATGGCGCACTTGAGTTGCGAGCTATACATGGTGAACGAAAATTTTTAGTGAATGGACATAGAGTCAAACACTAATGGGGTGGTACCATAAATCGTGAGAAGACCAAGGTCATGCTCGCTGATGAGTGAGGCGAGATTCTGCGTTGTGCCGCGATGTTAAATCATGTGCTTCATAGGAGGCAACCTATTGACTTGTTGTAATCATCGTGCGGCGACGTTAACTAAAGCCCTTATTGGGAGGCAACCCAATGCTTAGTTAAATCTTAGCATAGTTAGAAGTATTTCATGTAATTATAGGTACTAACGAGCTTGAAAGTGCATTTGGGTGATAGGAGCAGTGTTCAAACTTGTCTTCTTAGTGATATTGAATAGTTATCGCGAAACCTTAGTTCTCTGTCGAATTTGACTCCAAACTCTAAATCGGATTATATTTGCAGCAACCCCATATCCTTTTTAGGACTAGAGTTGGACGTGATCAAAATATTGGCGCCGTTGTCGGGGAACTAACGGTATAGTTGTAGCTGTAAATATTGCTTGGTGTCAACTTTTAAGTTCTATTTTGTTTTATTTTTATTTTGTTTTTATCTTTAATTTGAGAAACATGGCATTTTGAAATTATGAGAGTTTACATGTTGGTAATTCTTCCTTTGATCCTCTTTATACATATTGTTGAGGAAACCACTGATGGAAAAACTATCAAAATACTCCCGAGAGCGAGTTATGTGCACCAAATCATTCTTATGTATGGCATGTGTGTGATATGTGTGGTGGTCAAGATGATTACTTTCATGGTTGTGCTTATATTTCTTATCCTCCCCCAACCCCTTACTATGATGGTTCTACTTTTTCTTGTGAGGTTAATAGAAACAAAGAACCCAGGGATAATGACCTGATAGAGATCAAGGATATGTTAAGGTGCCTTGTGGAACAAAATAGTGAGAAAGAACTACACATACAAAGGCAAGACACTACTATTTTCAACTTGGAGGCTCAAGTGAGTCAAGTAGTTGAACCATTGAACAAGCTAATATTATGGATAGTAGCCAAAAAGATCATGCATTAGATGGAGAAATTGAGGTGCTAATATAGGAGTTCAGAGTAGAACATCAACAAACTATCAAACTAGAATTTGAGGATTTTGATGTTGTAGAAGAGATACTAGAGTCAACCAAGGACATTGAGGATACATATTTAGTTGACTCTAGTGTTGTTGGTGTCAAGGATATTGACAGTCCCAAAGTTCATGTGGTTGAGTGCATTGGTCCACACTCCAAGCATTTTCTACATTGTGTTTGGATGATGATATGGAAATAGATTCATCCGAGCCAATTGAGGATTCAAAGAAGGAGGAACAAGGTGGCTACATTCCGGAATTCTTTTTTCCAAAAAGTCAAGATTACACACCTCATCTAAAGGACAAGAAGTGCAGAATATACATTGTTTACTTGGTCCAATTAGATTCATACCACAACCCCAGGAGCATAACCATAAGCTTGAAGAAAAACTTGCGGTCAATTCATAAGCTTGAGGTGGAACAAAAATGTGATTTGCGTCGTGCATCGACGTTAAATCAAGCGCTTGTTGGGAGGGAGTCCTGCTTTATTATTTTGTTTTATCATTATTTTTATTTTATTTTATTTGATATTATTGTATTATTCTTTAAGTGTTGTTTTTTTATTTCTCTAAGAGCATGGGAGGGAAATCCATTTGAAGAAAGTAAAAGCAAGTGAGATGGTTAGAACTAAGTTTGGGTTGCCCGCACAAAGAAACAAGTATGGGAGAAGTCTGAGTACCCCATGAGATGCTAATACTTTGGCCTACCAGGGGAATTATTTTAACCTCTTGTATTTAAGGTTGTGCATTGGGCATAATTCACTATTCTAATTGTAGGGTGAGGAAACTGTTTGAGTGATTTTCTATGGTATTTTATTTTGTGTTATTTTATGTGTGTTTGTAACGACCGGGCCGGACATTCTGTGAGATTAGCCCCATTTCCTCTGTTTTTGCTTTATCGTATATTTCTTAGCCTATTTATGTTGTGTTGCGTCGGTTGGTTCGGGTTTGGAGTGGTCGTGGTGAGAACTGAGACACTTAGTCTCTTAAATTAGCTTAATACTTAAAAAAGTCAAATGGGAGTTGACTTATTGGTAAACGACCTCAGAATGTGGTTTCTATGGCTCAGATAGCTTCGTTAGGTTATTTGAGACTTAGGAGTGTGTTCGGAATGAGGTTTTGATGTCCGGTGTAGAATTAGGTTTGACTTGGCGAAAGTTAGATTTTGGCGATTTCCTTCGGCAGTGGAAAATAGGCTATCGGGGTCGGAATGGAATTATGGAAGTTGGAGCAGGTTCCTAATGTCGTTTTGGATATGTGTGCAAAATTTCAGGTCAATTAGATGTGTTTTGGTTGGTTTCAGCATCATTGGCGAAATTTAGAAGTTTTAAAGTTCATAGGTTTGATTTTTAGGTACTTTTGGTGTTTTGTGTTGTTTTTGGTGTTTTGAAGGCTCGACTAAGTTGGAAATGATGTTGTGGGGTGTTTTGGTATGTTTGGTTGGGGCCCCGGGGGGCTAGGGATTGATTTCGGATGGTTAGCGAATGCTTGAACTTAGGAAATTGCAGCAAATAGCTGCTGGTGTTAATTTACTGGTGTGGCCGCACCTGCGGATGGCGAGCAGCAGGTGCGAAAATAGTCCAGGAAGGAGGAATCCACAAGTGCGAAGCATGGGACGCACCTGCGAAGCCACAGGTGCGGAAAGGGGTGCGTAGGTGCAAAGTTTGGACTATTAGTGGGATTTGTCCGGTGCAGGTGCGCACCTGGGACCGGAGGTGCGAATAAGTGTCCGCAGGTGCGGATTAGCTGGGGACAACAATATAAATAGGTGCATCCGCGAATATTTTGGCATTTCATCCATTGTTGCATGCGGTTTGAGTTGGCTTGAGAGCAAATTAAAGGGGGGATTCGGAGGTCTTCAGTGGAGGTAAGTTCCCGGATTATAAAACTCATTTCTATGTTATTTTGTGATGCATTACGCTTGAAATTTAAGGAAATTAAAGTAGAAAAGTCGGGAAATATGGGAGGAAGTTTGGAAAATTCTTTTGATAATTTGAGCGGGCAATTATGGTCTGATTGTGGTGTTGTTCGTATGTGTAGAATCGTGGGAGGAAGAGGATTCTAGCGATGTAAATTTTATCAAATTCTGAGACGTGGGCCCGGGGCTCGGTTTTGGCCGAATTTCGAGAATTTTGTATAAATTGATAGTTTTCAATTGGGTTTTGTTCCTTTAGAGTATATTGATAATGTTAATCTGGTTTTGGTTAGATTCGGAGCAATCGAGAGCCGATTTGAGGGGTAAGAGCATCACGAATTAGTATTGTGGCCCGGTTTAGGTACGTAATGGTAATAAATCTTGTCCTGAGGGTATAAAACCCTGGACTTCATATTTCTCACTGTTTTTAGAATGGCGCACATGTTGGATGACAAGAATGTGGCGCGCACTGATTTTTGGATTGGACTTGGTCCTCTCCGCGGAAACTATTCAGTTGCATATTTTACTCTAAATCATAGGTTAAATTGTGTTTTATAGACTATTGCTATATTTGGGCTATAAGCCAAGTTTAGGGCCTCGTGCTGATTTGTTTAGACCCTTTAAGGGCCTTTTACGGCCATTTCCTCACTGTTGATTTATGATTTACACTCAGTCATATTGTGCTTAACTGTTTTCGAAACTCAGCCTTATTTACACTATTTTGAGATATAAAATGATGTCTTGGGTCGAGTACCCCGTTTTATTGATATGCCCAAGGGGCTTTTGAGAGGTTCTGACTGAGTGAGGTCGAAGGCTTGATTGTGAGGATATGATACATCACGAGGTGGCTTGATATTAGCGCTTGGGCTGAAGGAGACCCTCCGAAGTCTGTACACACTCACAGGTACCTACTGAGTGCGAGTGTTGAGTGTCGAGTGTCTAGTGATGAGTGACGAGTGATTGGGAGGCATGTGTGACAGTGAGGTTGCCCGAGGGGCTGATACTGAGTGGTTGTGAGGTGGTGAGTAATGTTCTACCCGAGGGGCGATTTATGATTCATGTTTTTGCCCGAGGGGCTACTTATTATTTATTTCATTTTACACTAAATCCTTCGGTTTTTTTATTTCTGAAATTGTACGAAAACACAATTTTCAAAGGATTTTTCTGAAGTTGTCTTTTAAGGCATGTTGATTTCATATATCTATGTAAATACTGTTGGAAAGAAAGCATGCGCATATTGTGAACTGATGATATTTATTTTTATGTGTTTCTTGCCGCTTAGACTTGATTTATTTTTATTACTACTGATTTGGCGTACTCACATTACTCCCTGCACCCCTGTGTGCAGATACATGTGCTGATATTGAGCGTTAGCCATCTATTCCGCGCGAAGCCGGAGTTTGGGATATAGAGGTAGTTGTTCAGTGTCTGTAGCATCTCTGTTTTCCCTTCTTATGCTGTAACTAGTTATTCGTTCGGAGGATTTGTATCATAATAGTATACCTTTTGGCATATTTCTTAGATGCTCATGACATGTTGACTCCGGGTTTTGGGGATGGTTAGAGTGTTTAACTGTTTATTTGCCTAATGGATTCGGTAATTCTATACACTTTTATGAAATGTTGAAAATGGTTGGGATTTTTGAAAGAAACTGCAATTATGGGATTATTGGCTACCTAGTTCCACGATAGGTGTCATCATGACCGGTTTAGTATTTGGGGTCATGAAAGTGTTGGAAAAAAAAAATAGAAAAAATTAGGTAGAAATAATCCCTCTTGGTTTTTCTTATGGTCATGGTTCTTTTCCACGGGGTGATTCTTTGAACCAGGTAGTAATTTTTTTTTCTTTTAGGTTTAATTTACAAAGGTTTTGGACTTTCCCGGCGATGGACTTCCTAGACAGTTTTTTTGAGGGTTTAAAGTCCAAAGAAAAGATACAATTTTTTTTCTTCTTTTGAGTTCTTAATGGAATGGGGGAAAATTGAGTATCTATGCATCTTGACATATTTTATATCAAGGCTTAAGTCTGCAACATTTGAACAAAGTTGTTTCTTAATAGTCATTATAATTACATGCCTTGAAAATATGTGTAGCTTTCTTTCGACACCGAGGCTCATCCCCTGTGCTTCAATTTTATGATAATTGTGCTAGTTTCTTTAACTTGTGTGAGGTGATATTTTGGTGTACTTTGTGCCATTCTTTCTACTCTAGAACTTGCCCCGTCTGTGAGTCGAAGTGAAATGATTATGTCTTTTAAGTTTGGAAAGTCATATAGGCTTTCTTTGATGGAACATTTAGCTTATTTGCCTACCAGTGCTAGTATTATCTGTAGTCAACCCTTTTGATCTCGTAGACCTTTTCTTTGGCTAGATGACAAGTTGAATCCCATATGTTCTTAATAAAATCTTGTTGAACCTTTACGTATGAAAGCACTTAGGTAGCTACAAGAGTAAAGAAAGAGATCGGGTAGCTTCTGAGTGGAACCATAGAAAGGCCGAGAAGGTGCACTTGTGTACAAACAAACAAAAAAGGTACTAGCCGAAAATACCAAATCAAGGAGAGTGAGAAATAAAATAATAATATCTCCATATCTTTGTCTGAGCTAGTAAATACCTATATGTTGATGTGCTTAATAAAGAAGAGCCTAAATGTGTATGGTTTCATGGCGAGACATCAAATCTTTCATGAAAAGAAGGTTCTTAAAAGTAAAATGTAGTGTACTAAAGTGAAAAGGAGGGTTAGTCACTATTTTCTCAAATATATCATACAAGTCCTTTCCTCTACATTACAACCTATAAAGTCTGACTTGATCCTAGACTTTAAATTTTTAGAGACTTATACTACGGGCAAGCCTATGGTACGAATTTGGGTGCCATAAGAGTTTTTTTGTGAGAGTGAGAAAATTCTTCCGATTTGAGAGTCCTTACAATATACTTGAAATTATATTGAGTGTGTGGACTACTTTCTCTGTAGTTTGTTAGTGAGGGCACATGATTTGCAAAGGATTGGTAGAGACCTTAATTTTTGAGTGGGCACAAGGAGGGAGTCGTAGTGTGGAATGTATTAGAGTATTTGAGGCGAGGATGTTAGAAAGAGTCACATTAATATTTTAAATAATCTTGACATGAGTTTAAAACTTGAGGAGATGTATGAAGAGTGCATATGTTGGTTTTTAAGTGTAGATGTATGAAGAGTGCATATATTGGGTTTTAAGTGTTGATATAAACAATTTTTATTATTGTGATGCTTGATAATGCTTTGAAAGGTATTTCTTTCCTACGCGCTTAATTTTATGTTGCTCAGAGATGAGAAAGAGTTTAAGTGTAGGTGGTGATAATGGATGAAAAGTGCATATTTTGAGTTTGTTTGTGTGTTAATTCTTGTGTGAGTCGCGGGAGTTCACATCGCTTTTGAAGTGAAAATATGCTCATTACGTGTTTCTTATGTGTAGGAACAAACATATGTGAAAAGGATCACTTCGCAAGACCAGGACCAAGGGCTGAAGAGAAAAGTCTTGACAGTGAAGAGAGGTTCACTTCGCCAGACCGAGACTAAAGCAGAAGAAACCAACTTCTTCAATCTAAAATAGAAGAACGAAAATTCACTCCATACAGACCCTAACTATAAATACATCCTAAAATGTGCTTTGGAGAGACAGAAGACTTTGGGGAAGCAAGAACACACTTGGAGCAAGGAAAAGAATTCTACTTCACATTTTTTTTCTCTTTCTTCCTTTTTTCCATTGCTATGAATTCTAATGTTGTATTTTTACATACTAGCATGAATAGCTAATTTGTTATACAGGGTTTTGATGGAACCTTTTGGAGGATGAATTATTTTTACGTTTTTATATAATTGAGCCTTTGAATTTCTCTACTTATTTAACTACATGCTTATTTTAGTCAATTGAAGAGCTCTCAATTGAATGTGCCTATTTATTATGTATTACATAGAAAATGGTACATATTTAGATAGTTATTGAATAACATAACTCCTAACGTATGTGAGGAATCAATATAAAGAGTTTAAAGGTGGGATTAGGAATAACGAAATGTTGGTGCGATCTTAGTGAGCGGTGAATTAGTATCAGCTAGCGTAATTCAGAAGAACATTATGTCTACTAAATAATGGTAGTTGCTCGAAAGAGAATTATGACACATGAATTACTCACTGTCGGTAGATAGTACTTAGGAAAATTTGTAGGAGATGTAGTAGGAAGGATTCTAAAAATTGGGGAAATCATAACTATAGGCCGCCTTAATCTTGTCTCTAACTCTTAGTTTCCTTAGTGATAATTTTACTGCTTTCTAATATTTGTTAGTTAATTTGTTAGAAATATAAATCTCAATCTTTATGATTTAGAAAATTGTTCAAACCTGTCTTCTTAGTGATATTGAACAGTTATACCAAAACCTTAGTACTTTGTGAGATTTGACTCCGTACTGTTTGACCAGGTTATATTTGTAGCGAATGCTTATCATTTTTAGGACTAGAGTTGGGTGGTGGTCAGTTCTTAAGTGGATTCCTCATAAGAGGACCTTTTTTCGCGGAACAGGAGCCGCATGTGCGGTTGGGGAGTCCGCAGGTGTTAGAGGCCTGGGCAAAAGATAAAATCAAGGGTTTTGAGATTTTTTTCATTTCGGACTTTGCAAGCTCGGTTGGGCGCGGTTTTCGAGAGATGTTTCACTAGATTTCAAGAGGTAAGCAACTTTTGGCCATTTTTATCTATTAATAATAAATACCCATTGAATTCCCACCTAGATTATGTATTTTTAAGGTGGAATTTCAAAAATTTTGGACTAGCAATTGGAAAGTAAGATTTGGACTTTTTGTGTAGGGAGTTGATATCGGAATTATGTAATTTTGGTATGGTTGGACTCAATATTATATAGGTATACAATTATATAATTTTTGTTGGATTCTGATATGTGGGCTCGAGGGTTGACTTTTTGACTTTTGTTAAAGAACCTAGCTTTATCATATGGAATTGACTTCTATAACTTGTGTTGATTGTATTAAGTTATTTGTGGCTAGATTCGAATTATTTTCCGATTGGCGAGGCAAGGGCTTGTTGGAGTAGATATTGTGAGCATGTGATTTTTCACCTACTAAATGCTCCTACAAAATTCGATAAATAAATTAATAGATTTTTGTTGAATTTCAGTGTTTATTTGTTAATTATTTTCATTGCATGAGCATAGTTCATCTTTTAAAAATTTATAAAGTGATAAATAACAATAACATATTTTTAAAACTTTCATTACTTGACATAATTGGGGTTTTGATAATTAGTTGCATAATTTAATCATTTTTTCTAAGAAAATTACGAAATTGGTTCTTTAAATAATTATGGGTACTAAACTAATGGTTTTACTTTTACCTAACTCATTAATTAACATATAATTAAATGAAATCAGTTTAAGACTGATTAGTACATTTTTATAGATTATTTCGGTAATTAATTAAACTAAGTATCTTTTAAAAAAACAGGGGAGACTAAATTCGGACCTGGGCTTGAAATCACCCAGGCCCAATCTTCCTCTACAAACAACCCAGGTCCAATCCGCCTCTACAAACAACCCAGGCCCAAACCCCCTTACCGGGCCTGCCCAAACCCAGTACCCAAAACGACAAGGTTTAAGAGGTGCTAAATCTCAGTCGTTGATCTTTCCAGATCCAACAGCTGAGAACTACCCAATCCCTAACTATATAAATGTCCAAACTAAACCCTACCCCTCCCCCTCCCCAATTCACTTAGAAAGTCTAACCCCCCTCCATTCGTCCGTCTCTCTCTCTCTCTCTTCTCTCTAAAAGAAACCCTAGCCGCCCCCAGGATCCCACTGACTTCCGGCCACCGGAACTCAACCAAATACCATCAAATTCTTACCATATGATCCTCCCTTCATCCTCAACCCCGTCCTGTTGTTAGATTCTTAAGAAAACCACCAAAATTCTTTCAATTTTAAATCTGAAAACAGAAACCCTAGCTTTCCCCCTACCCATCGACTTGAGGACATTTAATAGCTCCTACCTACATGGATAGATAGCTCTCTTTGAGGGCTATTGATTCATGTGGGTTGAAGTTATTTTCAAACACCGCCGGAGTCTGGCAAGGTCCGGCGACATCTATTGTTTCCGGCCAAACCCTTTAACGGGTATTTCCTTTTCCCTGTTTATATTTATTGTTTATTTTTCTGTCTCTTTGTTGATAGTATGAAACTATGAACATGTTCATCACTATTTTGGCATCATTGATTTTATTTGGGTCCAAACACACTGTATAATAATTATGCTTAGTTAGTGTGCATTTAGCAATATACATGATTTGTTGTAGGTTGTTTTTTATCACCATTCTTCTGTGTATATATGACTGTATTTGCCTCTGTTCTTCCTTGTTTGTTTCATTTTTCTTTGACTCATCTAGATTTTGATCCTTTTTATCATGCACATGCTGGTTAGTTTAACATTTTGGAATGAAAATCGTTTGTTAGATTTAGTTGTCCTATTAATCAGTTATTTAGCCTTTGATAATAGTTTAGTTATTAATCATCGATCAATTATGTTTCCCTTTTGATTTACCTTGAATTATTTGACTTTTTTTTCCTTAATCCATTTCCGATTGTCAAACTGATTTGTTAGCTCGTCTATTATGATTTTAGCCTATGTCTCTCAGTGTTGGTCATTTCTTGAGATCACTTGATTAAGTAAAGAATAATTGGGGGACTAATTTGGTTAAGTTAATAAAAGAACTAGTCACATTTAGATTGAATTAAACCTAAAATCAGTGAACCTAAGTTTAAAAGACTAAACTGGCTGACTTAAGCTAATTAACAAGTCATTAGAACTAGAATTAGTACCTAATAGTGAAATTAACCTAAACTCAGGTAACTAGTGAGTATGGTTGGAAACCAAGTCTAGGAACCTAATTATTAACCTAACTAACTTTCTTTAATCAAACTAAGATCCTAGAATGATCAAAATAGGTTAAAAGTTCAGTTTTATAGAATTAATCACTCAATTGACTAAGAGTTAATAGATAAGCCTAATTACACCTAATGAAATTGTTTAAACCAATTAGTTCAATTAACTACTGATTTTAATTCAAATGGTAGTCAATTTGAGTTAAATTAATTTGGGCAATAAGAAATTAGTCACACTTAACTAGTAGACCTAATTTTAAAAATCATCTAACAACATAGTCGATCTAAGTCCTAGATAACTAGTTAAGATCAATTATTCAATTAATTAAGTTTAAGAACAAATGATTCACTCAGCCTCACCCCTAAGTAATTTCAACTTCTAGTAAAAAACTTAAATCAATTTCATTAGCACTAGTACTGATTTTAAATATTAAGTTAATCAACCTACTAACTTAACATTATTCCCTGATTACTAAAGAGTAATTCTAGGATGTCCTAAGGGTTAGTATAGGATTTTAATTGAGGAATCTTGGGTGTAACAACCCAAGAACCTTCTAGAATAAGGAAATATCAAGAAATCAGATATTTTAAGGTTAAAATAGTAATTTCAAAAGGGGAATAAGGGCTGGAATGTTCTGAAAATAGGCAGCTGTCCCCAAAAGGATAAGGGTGACAGCTGCATTGGTACTATTTCCAGCTTATTGGATAAGGAATATGCTGAGCATATCCTATCCCAAATGCCCTTATATATACACACACTTTTTATCACTAGAGGAGATTTTTTTGGACTTTTCTTTGAACCTTTTTTTTTGGACTGGAAAATACAACTCTTTTGACTACTAAAAGACTTGAAAAAACATAAACATAAAGGGATTGCAGTTAGGAGTGTGAAAACAATCTGAACTTAGTCTGTCTTGTAGCTGTGGTTTTCTTTCCTAAAGGACCTGGTTTTGTTGCTATCTATATTCAATCGTTTGGTATTCAAAATCATCCTTTTCTGTGGGTTTCTTGTTGTTCGTGGGTGCTGTTTGTGGCTGCTGGGTTTTTCTTCTTGCTGATTTCCATCTGCCTGACCTTTATTTTGTCAGGTTCCTTTTGTTATCTTGCTCTTAAAGGTATGTAAGCTGAGTTTGTTTTATGAAATATAATGATTTGAAATCCACTGTCTTTCCTCCATGAATCTGTATTTTTATTTGCTTAAACCTATTCATGTATAAACTTATGTGACAAAGATGTGAGGCATGTATATAGAGTATTACATTATGTTTGTTTAGTTTCTAATCTCTGAACTTCATATAAGTCTGCTTCAATTTAAAACTGTCTTTATATGATTGTGTAATCGAGGGGTTGTTGGAAAACAGCATCAAAGGGTAATGAACTTAACCTCTAATGGTTAAGTTCATCCTATAAAGATGCTTAAATATTGGTCTGGTTCAGGCCTTAGAAATCTAGATATTATTATGAAACATCAGTAGGGTAGATGAATTTTACCCTCTATAATGGTCAAATTCACCCCATATTAGGTGCTTAAACAATAGCTTATCACCCTTTAAGGGTACAAAAAATGGGTAATCAACAGGGGCTTTAGAGTAGGGAATCTAAACCCTTCAATTGGTTAGATTCACACTCTCAAAAAACGCCAAAACATCAAAATCACAGAACAATTATGAGATGAGTAGGACCTTTATGGAGTTGAATCTGACCCCTTTCTATGGTTAGATTCAGTCCATAAAAGGCAAGGACCTACTCTATAAAAAATGGTGTAAGAACATCATCAAGGTTGAGTCAAACCCTCTTTATGGTATCACTCATCATGCGAATGCTTAAAAGACTATTGGTACTGTCCAAATAGCAATTTTGGACTTATAGTTAAGATGCTCTTATTTGTGTTCTCTTGGTCATTAAAGAGACTTAGTAAGTGTCCATGGAGATATAAACTTAGGTTAATGTCGCCATGGTGGGATTAAAAGTCTGACCTTTTTCATGGTCAGATTCACCCCATAAAAGTGTTTCAATATTGGTCTTAGGCCACATATGCTTAGATGTATTGTCAAACAACAATAAAGGAATCAAATCTGACCCTTATAATGGTCAGATTCATTCCTTGGAGCATACATAAGAATTCATGCTATTTGGGTTTAAAATCAGTGATGAAATGCAGGTTTTTTTCAAAGTTTCGAAGTACTACTAGCTCGCACAGGAGTAACAGCTGATGTTTCATTCTTTTTTTTAGCATTATTCATTTGTTATTTTTTTTTTGGGAAATTGTATTTCATAGTAAATAGCCAAGTAATTGTCTCTAAAGATTTTAAGGTTTGTAAATATGGACTGAACATTCTAAATTAGCATTTAGCTTTATTTCCCTGTTTTCTTATTAATGTGAAATTCTCCCAAAACTGATCCAATTTACTGAAAATGGCCCAATACAGTTCTCCTTTCCTCAAAAACCCCCTGTGATCTATCTTAAAATTGATTAATTCACCCCTGCTGAAATTCGAAACATAAAAAGATAGATATTTATATTAAAAGGCATTCCACATGAGTTTGTATTCAGATTAGTCTCCTTGTAAACACTTACTATGGTTCTGAAAAATAATCGTTCTAGATTCCATGACTTTCGAAAAATATACAAAACAGGAATGTGTGATCCAAAACGTTTTTTATTCATCTCATATCTTTCAAACTTTTTGAATTTCGCAACAATAAATGTATAAAAGTTATCAAACAATACTCAATACTTATGAAGGCATGTATCTAGGCTACCTGAAGTTGATTTCCATATTCTACTATAGCTAAATATGTGCACATGACCTTTTTTTCAAATGTATAACTTGTAACTTAGTAATTTGTTGAATCTCTTGTAAAACTCCATGTGTTGGCATGTTTCCTTTATAGAATTATATAGTTTTATATCTTTTATAACTAGCCACAATTAGGATTGGCCAAAGGGTTAAATGGTTGAATTGGGCAAAAATGCGGCCATGGCCCAAATGTCTGTCTTTTTAGACTAAATGAATTTAGGCCTAAAACAATCTTCTACACATACTATAGGTTGAAGAATACTTCTGTTAGTGTGAAATTTAGTAGACAATCAAATATTACCTCAAAATTACCCTAAACTACATTCGGGTGGGGAAACTCGTTCCCCCAACCCTATACTCCAAACAATAAATAAAATTGCACATAGCAATCACGGGTGCATTTCATCTAACGTGTTTGCGATGTGTCCAAAAACAAACAAGTGTACGCCATCGCAACTTGTCCAAGATAAATCCATAAACATCCTAATTGATTTTAGAACTGAAAATGCTTCCTCAAGTGGAAAACATAAAGAATTAAACGAACATCGCCTCAAATAGGCATTATAAAACCGTCACGACCATAGTCTTGACTACGTAATCTACACTCGGGTGCGAACAACTCATGTCCCTATCTTCAACTTCAAATTATAATAGAAATCACATGTTGTAATTGCGGGTGCATTTCATGTGGCGCAGTTATAATGTGTCCAAAAACAAACAAGTGTACGCCATCGCAACTTGTCCAAGATAAATCCATAAAAGCGGCCAAAAAATGAAAAAGGCTAAAAGCACAATAGGTTTAAAACATATAAATAATCAAAAAATTATGCCAAATATTAATAGTTAAGCGACCGTGCTAGAACCACGGAACTCGGGAATGCCTAACACCTGCTCCCGGGTTAACAGAATTCCTTACTCCGATTTCTGGTCGCAGATAAATTAAAACAGAGTCAAAATTTCCTTGGTTTGGGATTTTTAAATAACATGGTGTCCCGGAACATCGTCAAAAAATCGGGTGGCGACTCTGAAATAAATAAATAAATCCCAAATCCGAATAATGTCACTTAAAGTGGAAAAACTCCCTTATTACCCTTTCATTAATCCGGGGGGTAGTGGAAAAAGGAGGTGTGACAGCTCTGGCGACTGTGCTAGGGAAACGAACCAGAATCTCTTGTTTGCGATTCAATAATTCGAGCTTGGAATAACTATTGTATTTGGATTTATTATCTGATTTTACATATTTGAACCTAATGTGCTAAATGCTGCTTTTAACGCTTTGATATTATCTGAACTGTATATAAAATTGTGCCGAAACCCTCTTCTCTCCGAGTCTTCTAAA